>JAOVVB010250307.1:0-35686 GCA_028570985.1 Heterobranchus longifilis | reverse complement strand
AGTATTTAATTTAATTGACCAAATGCATTTTTTGACTGAATTGTATTTTTATGGGGGCCTAGATCGGCCACGCTGTTGTTGTATAAATGTAATCTGATTACTGCTCAGCGTGAGTAACAGCCACACTGTTGTTGTATAAATGTAATCTGATTACTGCTCAGCGTGAGTAACAGCGCACAGTCTCTCGCAGCCCGACCTGTCTCCACAGTGCTGTGCAGTGAACTGTAGACTACTGTTAAGCAGTAAAGTGTTTCCCACATGTAGACTTTACTTGGGCGGGCAGCCAGGTATATTAACGGCCGGCAAAGTATATTTTAATTACTTTATCTGTCCAAGAGAGCGATGCTATCCGCGTGGAAAATCTCCTGTCGCGGAGCTGTGCTGCACACTGACTCGCCCTCTCACACAACACACTCTCCTCTGTGCACAAAACATGATGATCATGTGCGTAAGTTAAATGATGATCTATTTATAGAATTATTGTGTTTAACGACCCTATAACCGGCCAGCAACGGACCGTCGCTCAACCCTGTTAAAACAGACAGTTTAATAAAGCCCTTGATAGTCTTATGGCAACAAAAAAAAAAGTAACGCGTGTTGTGTGTTTAGTGAGTTTAATTGAGGAGAGGAGACGGCAGTCTGCATCTGGCTGTTGCCTTTAGATGACATAAAGCCAGGTGGTTTCATTTAATGCATTTAAGAGCAACTATCAAACTTTCTAGACACATTAATATTGCTATTGATGACGTGTCTATCGCGATTGATATCGTTATCACCGAGGCCCATGTGAAGGCCAACACACATCAAGTTTAAAATAAAACTTCTGTGCACACATTTATTAGAATCAAATCTTAATTACCTTTCCAGCGTAGTGGTGGATACCAAAGCCAAGGTCAACCCTCTTTGGTCTCCAGAAGTTTTTGGTCTTCAGGTTATCTTCAAACTTCTCTAAAATGTCCAATGATATATTGGTTAATTATCTCCATAACCACGAATATAATCTCTGCAGATCATTAGTATATTATACCTGATATTACCTTATCTAAAGGTGGTTATATACCTGTGAATATCAAATACATTCTGTTCTCTCTGACTTTGCTCTGAGGAGCAGAACATTCATTTCAGTTTCTGATTGCTGTGAAAAAAAGCCCCACATAACAAATGAGGGCTGGTACAGTAAGTGCTCAGCATTAAAGGACATGGAGAGATCATAAGACCAAGACTGTGTTACTGCTCAGTCAGCATTTGCTTTGCAAATAAAGGTTGTAAACGGTGAATCCAACCGAAACCAGATCCAGTCGTAAAGCTGAAGACCACTGACCTACGAGGGTCTGGTCGGTGGCCCGCGGGAAGCGACTCTCCTCATCCAGGAGTGACAGCATCCCCATGGGCTTCTGCAGGAACAGGTCCAGGAGGGGCCGGTTGTCCTCGTACTCAATCATCCGAGCGTCCACCTCCTCATTCAGGTACTCGTCCTGGACAGAAATGGCACGGAGAGTTGAATTCCCCTCTTTCTGTTTTATTGTTTAATGTTCTCATTATGTCTTAATGCTGTATGAAGTTTAGTGGAAATATTAAACTAATCTGACATTCCCATTGCTGTTTGTTGTTGTTGTTGTTGTTGTTGTTGTCCCCTATTGTGGGAGAAATAAATTATCCTCTCTGGCTCAACCAGCTCGACAAAAGCCAGAAATGTGTTGGGAAATTCGGCAGGAAGAGAAGCTGATTGTTCAGCTAGAACAGAGAAACGTCAGGAACGAGAATGAACACCGGTATTACTTTTAGAATAAAGAACCTCCAGTTTTTACATATAAATATGCAGTTCTAATATGAATACACGCTATATTCTTTTTTTTTTTAACACAGAAAAGGGATGAGAGATGGTGTCACCCTCTGCTGCACAGCTGTAATGACAGAGCAGCATTGTAAAGTCAGAATCTGTTTGTCATGTTTTGTGGTTTCATTTTGTTGGCTTTTATGTTGACAAGTAATGAGAATTTTTCTAGTTTTGTTTTGACTTGGTGCTATCATGTCAGATGCTGGAATACCAAGTAAGTGTTACTTTTAAATCCATTTTCTATCCTAACAAGCCATTTTCTGTTCCCTTTATTTTTTTAATATCATGTTTTATTATGCAGTGGTTGGGTGCCACAAGGGTGGCCCAAAAAAAGACGCAGCAGCTTGCGGCAAAAAAGTTGAGATAGATTCAACTTTTGGAGAAATGCAACCTGACGCCACGCTGCAGTGACCAATCATGGAAGGTGGTGTTTTGAGGCGGTGTGTGACAGTACCGTACAGTAAACATCCCTGCCTCTCTCTCTGCCACAAGAAAGTTTAAAATGAGGGTAAAAATGAAACACAAGCACTTATCTGCACAGGAGTTCACGTAACAGCTGATTAACAAGCTCCAAAACAAAGCACGGTCCCTCGTCTCTTTGTTTTTTTCTCTCTTTCTCCGTGATGCTGTGAAGCTGCCTTCAAGTGCGGGCGGAAATCTCGGGATCAGAACAATACTTTGACGGAAAACAATAATTGTGAAATATAAAGTCTACGTGTTCTACATTAAAGAAAAACAGTAATATAAGTGACACTCACCGCCGGATGACCCTGCAGCAAATCGCCAGATTATGATTGTGTGGCTGAATGCAGCTGGAGAGACACTAGAGGCATCTGACATCATAAACTGACGATCAGCCAAACAATAACAAGCCAAAATGAATGCCAGAATGTGTTGCCTCTCGCTGTATTTCACTTGGTGACACACTCCCCCCCCCCCCCCCCCCCCCGGTTCAGATAAATGTGGTCTGGCGGGCAAAGAGAGCGAAGGCCTCCGCTTTATATTCCACTAACCTGATCACATCAGGGTGACTGACTCTCAGAGCTCCTAGTATGACTCAACATTACTGGAGACTTCTATTCAAAGAAGGAAAGTACAAACAACATCAAATCAGCGTGCTTATTCTGGCATGACGTTCACACTGTGAGGTAAACGAACCCCATCAGGAAATCTGCAGGGATGCAGACGGATTGGAACAACCACCTTTGTAAACACACATGGAAACATATCCGCTTTATTCTGCTGTGACAAGTTAGGTGATGCTTTTTAATGCCACGGCCCACTACATTTCCCCTATGCTCTGTATATATGGACAATGTATTTCCAGGCCGGGTGCCAACAATACCCAAGAGTGAGATTAAGTCAAACGCAAACTGTCTTCAACTCCTAATTGACCCTCGTTGGGGATGATTTATAGCTCCTCTCCATGGGTGAGACCAAATCATTTAACATTAGCAAACCATTCTCTGCCCCCCCAAGGCAAAACACACCCACGACAGACTGCATAAAAGGGAGAACTTCATTCTCCCGTAAATAAAGACAGCAGTATATTTTACCCTTGCCATCTCTCTTAAAGCGCAGGGTGACAAATGACGCCATGTTATCACTATTTAGATGGAAATGAGGTACCAAGGTGAAAGAAAAGCATACAAAGTGCTTTCCAGGAGAGACTGAAGCCCTCAGAGAGCGTTCTTTGATTTACCTGTTCCCAAGCGAAGATGTGCTGGTTGAAGTAAAACTGGATCTGCTCGTTGGCGATGTTGATGCAGAGCTGCTCGAAAGAGTTCTTCTTGAAGTTCTCAAAACCGAAGATGTCCAGGATGCCGATGTTCAAGCCCTTGTCATCCTCTCTGGAGGTAAGAAGCATGAAAAGTTGCTTCAATTTAATGCATTTCTCAATTAAAATCCAAAAGAATATAGAAGTAAATATTATCAGTGAAAACTAGGGTTAGACACAATACATAAGCACCAATAAAATTCATGTTTCTCATCCCCTCTGTATAAAATCATAATTAGTCTACACCAGCAGTAGTTTCTGCCTTCTTGGCACCTGATGCCTGAAAATTAAGCATTCTCCAGTTATGGCCGCATTTCAAATAGATTTATGTAAATATGTTTTAGAAGTCAAAAAACTAAATTAAGCTTGGAGCAAAGACTAAATGAACATAATTCAGGTTGTTGTAAGTTGTAATTTTTTATGAAGCTAAATGCTTATGTCAGCTTGCTAATAATGTCGAGAATTGGGTTTTAAATTCCTGATTATTGACTTTTCTCCATCGAGACATAATCTTTCAAGAGAGATGCATCTAAGAATCTACTAAAAGAAAAGAAAATATGACGAGGCAAAAACAAATTGGCACACTGACATTGCAGTTGTGTATTAATTACAGGCAACGTTTCAAATAAGTTAAATAGACGTTTGCAAGCAAAGGATGTGTCTAGGAGTGTGGTTATGTGGTTATCTATAAAAGGGAGGCCTTGCAGAGTTCTGGACAAATTACAATCCATCCTGAAAGAAACACAAATGTGTTTTCCAAATTTTATGGCAATCCATCCGATAGGAAATGTCAAAGGATCAAGGGACCATGAATATCTGTACAAAATGTCGTGCCTATCTAACTGTTAAGATAAGTCTGGACCCAGAGAGCTGTATGTTAGCATGGCTAAAAATTTTTTTTACTATTTTAGCAAATTCCACAGCTTTCAAAAGCTGGCAGTGATCAGATTTACTGTGCATACTTTTTCATCTGTAAAAACGTTCTGAGGTGACCTCATTCTGCATTTAGCCGAACACACCACATCACAGTTTCTGCTCCTGATCTCACCCTAGGTGGCTGTCGGGCCGCAGCAGCGCGTTGATGCGGTTGACGATCCAGCTGAAGAGACGGCCGTAGAGAGCCTTGCCCATGGCGTCCCTCACCTCCGCCGCCTTTTCCACCGTGTTGGGCCTGACGATGGTCTCTCCCCGGGCCACGACACAGTGGGAGGTCAGGGCCTCCTGGAGCTCGTCTGAGCGGATACACAGCAGTGACGCCACTAAGGGGACATTAGATAAGCGATGAAAGTTAACATTTCTGAAGTAGAATCAGTACGCAGGGTGAGCAAATGTGCAACCTTGTGCAAATGATGAAGAACACTCATGTTCTCTTTGCTCATCAATCACATCAAATTAATAAACTTAATCTAGACAGCTTTGTAAATTACCAGTCAGCACAGATGTCTAAATTTAGAAAATATATTACAGAGGGGAAACAATGTCCTGTAAAATCTAACCATTGCAGATATGTTTGGTAATGATGTTTCTGTAATGCTGCAATAACCTGTCTGCACTGATGGATAATTTATTTCAGAACAATAGTTTAATGGAGAGGAACAGAAGAGGGAGGGTGAGGAGTGAAGCAGAGGAAATTCAGACTCATGTTTAGTTTCACATCATCATGCACCTCTCTCTCTCTCTCTCCTCTCACCGTTATCGAGGACAGAAATGTTGCAGATGTCGCTCTTGTCTGTTTGATGCTCCGAGGCAACTGGAGAAAACTCGATATCGCCGGAGTTGAGGATGGCAGCCAGAGTGCTGTAAACACTGCCCAGCTCCTGCAGGAGTGATAGACAGCCATTTACTGTGAAAAACCTCCAGAGTCTGAGAGACAGTTTGATGTTCCCCAACATCTTACAACCTCATGTACTGGCTTAAATTTTATAACACACTAGTACTTGAATTGGACAGATCACCGTTACAAAGTACCAGCACGTTAGAGAGCAGTGAATTTTTACTCTGTTCCACCTTTTTCTAATGAATGTAGACAAATTCAGCTATCTTACATTTTTGCTAGCTCTTCCAAATTAATCTGTTCATAAACTGGCAGGTATCAGGGGTATATTTTTGACAACTCCTGCACATTAATCCTTATTAGTAATTTGTTACCGTGAGAAACAGACGAACCTACAAGCTTGTGTTTTATTTGCTCAGGCAGATGCGTCTGGCCCCCCTCACGTTCAGACAGATTTCCAATCACAAACATTTATCTCGGGTTTCAGATGATGACTGACAACTTGCGAAGCCTTCGTGCTTTACGCAAAATACGTGATGATGTCAGTTTTTGCTCGTGTACCCTCGCGCCGGGGACAATGCAGCGAGCGTAAACCTAGCTCAGTAAAGAGGAGAGCTGTTGAGGTAAACAACCAAGATGGCCGCAGCTGATGTGGAACTTTCTGTTGAAGTACTATTTTCAAATTCTGAAAACATCGCAGCTCATCCAGAGGCATTTTGGTCTACAGACTGAGAGGTCCCAGACTAACTTGCATTTGCGATTTGGTCTGGAGATATCAGGCTAGTAATTTGTCACCTCAAATTAAAAACTTTTGTAAACAATTTCTGCTCTCAGTTTTTGTATATAAGTGGCATGAACGCTAATGGTTTAGAGGACTTGGACTTTTTTATTCAATTCAATTCAAGCACTAATAGTAATAGTCCATTACATTAAAATTGGCCAATCAAATTTCCTTTGTTTGTAATAAATAGATGAGCTGGTTAGCTAGCATGAGCTATGTTAGCCTCTATAAGCTAAATATACAAAGAAAACATTGAACAAAGCTTAAAATTAAGTAAAGCCTTCATTCTTCTGTGTACTTAATCTGAGGGCCCTGACACATGCAAGGAGAGCGCTCCTAATGGGCAGTTACCAACTCAAAAATGTTTCAAAATAGATAACCTTCATACACTAAGATCATCTTCATACACACTGTGATTTCATGCAAGACGAGGCGTACTGTAGGAGAGAAGGTTGTTCCTCCAGTACTGCCAAGTGATTACAGGATAAGTACTATTGACGTGCAGATCCCAGAGGCAATCAGTTCTTTGGGCCTCATTAGCCTTCAGCTGAATACATGTGCCTGTAGCTTCATGCTTCATCACATGCCACATAGTGGACCTTATTATGCACTAGTTTTATATGTTATGTATTTATTTTCTGAGAGCTCACTGGGTAGTATACTTGCCTCTGTGTTGTGTTTTAGTTACATACAGACTTTCATACATCACATACATAACACAGGAGTGTGAGAACAGACTCTGTATGAATGTTAGGATCAAGGTTATGCTGTTGAACCACTTTCATCTCTTTGGCCAGTAATTAATGCAGTATTTTTTACCTCCAGGGTGAATCCAATGACTTTGAAACACTGCTCCACTGCATCAAACTGCTCCTTGTAGAAGGCGTTGCTCACGATGTCAGGCCCTAATTTAATGTGCTCGTTACACAAATACCTGCAGATCAGAAAGGAAACACGAAGATCAGGATCTTGGGAAGTAGGAAGTTTGCAGTGAGAAGGAAATAACAGTGTTTAAGAGAAAGGCTAAGGGATGTCAAACCTACTTAGGTGTTTTGCTGTCGGAAAGCTTGTAGTGGGCGAGTTTCTTCCTGTCAGCAAGGCCAGCGTAAATGTAGTAGAAGATGTGGAAGTTCCTCTCCCCTCTGTGGAAACACACAACGAAGCTCGGAAATTCAGGTCTTAAAAGCACAGGATGTGTGAAATGTGAGCCACGGTGCTCATTTGATAACTGTCCCTTCAGACAATGAATAAGGAAGAAACAAAACAACAGCTAAAAAGCACGTAGATAAGGCTTTTGATATAATTATTTAGCCGCAATTCTATGAGAATTACCGTCCTGTTTTCCTGTAAAGCTCTTTGAGATGACGTACTGTGACTCGAGGCTCTGTAGCTACATAAACATGAAGTTGAATTAGCTGCAGTCGTGAGCCTGTGGCTACGATTAGCAGAAGGCTAAACTATTAGTATAATTTTCTCTCCATCTCTGAAACGCTTTGCCGATATTGACACACATTTTATTGCGTTTATTGTCAGACTCTCTTTTAGACTCTTTTTTGATGAATCTTTCTTTTTTTGGTTGCTTTGCAGTGTTGGTAGTTGTTGCCAGTGCTGGAATAGCAACTTTTTCTGCAGGATTTTCTGCCATTGAATCAGACTTTCACCATCTGAAGGGACGTGCATGCATTTGCATTTGTAGAACAGCCAATAGGAACGCTCGCTCTCTCTCTGAAATGACCTGTGATTGGCCAAAGTCTCCCGTCACAGGCCAGATTTTCTAAAGCCTGAAAACAGCCAAGAGGACGTGCAGAAGTCTAGTTTTCTCTCAGACCACTTGAATTACAATACGCTGAAAGGTTATTGTGGAATTCTTGCACAAAAACTGTCTAACCTAGCTTTAAATAATATCATTTAAGGGTATATTTATAGTTATATTTTTTACTTGTCTATTAATTTTACTACATTTTGTCAGTTGAGGGGCTCCACAGTACTCGGCCAGTGAAAACAGTTGTATAATGTCAGCTGTAGCTCTGCTACATGAACACACCTTGTTTGCTATTTCCCCCCAAATTACTATCCAATAACAGGCTACAGAAAAGTGTAGCTAGTAGCTACACACAATGCTTGCAGCCAAATCAAACCCTCTGAACCGTGTGTCTGTTTTCTAATGAAATACTCGAGTCTGCCTTTGAAACTCCACTAAGGACACTTGCAAGACCACAATCTTTGATCAAACAGGAAATAAGCTAGCCCCTCCACTTGACCCGGTCCCCTCCCCAGACACATGATAAGAAGAAAGATGGATTGACTGAAGAGCAGGTTGAAGGCAAATGCCACCGGTTTCAGATGAGAGAGTCTATTACACACTGATCCCTGACCAGCAGGCAGAAAAATAACCTTCTTGGAAATTTTCTTTCAGAAAACGTACATGATTTAAATTTCTATGCATGCCATTGTCAAATGAAGGTTATAGCAGTACGTGTTGTGATGTTGCTTACATTAGACAAAAAGACAGAAAGAAAAAGTCAAGGAAGTGGTATTTACACTGCCTGGTGGATGACCCTGGATTTCTCCAGCAGGTACTCGGATATCTGCGCTCCGACCACGGTTCCCCCGCAGGTGAACTTCATCTCCAGGTATTTGCCAAAGCGGCTGGAGTTGTCATTGATGACGGTGCAGGCGTTTCCAAATGCTTCCACCAGGCTGTTGACCAGCAGGATCTTCTCCTGGAGCGTCCGATTATTGGCCTGAATAAAACATTATTCCAGATAAGTAACTGGGAGATCAATATAGTGGACCTAATTATGCTATTGTCAAGAAATGATGCATACATTTCTGCCATGTGCCTTTCTATTGATGTTATTTCCATCTAAAGTGACACTGACACTGCTTATTTCATTCCCCCACTATTAAAAGAGTGAATTGAAAGGGGGACTTTCTTTTCAATTGCATTGCAAATCATGACTGGCACCAGCTGGAACCTCAAATCAACCGATTATAGGATGTTCAAATTGCCTTCAGAGTGCATTTTATTTTTGCCCACACTCATTTTTTCACAGTGAGGTGGAGGTGTGCACGGTTCAGGACACACAGTTGTTGCACACAACGAAACTGGGGGAGGACATTAATGTTGCATTTCATCAATGCAATGTTAAAGGGATAGTTCAGATGTTTTGAAGTGGGGTTGTATGAGGTACTGATCCACAGTCAGTGTATTTCCTACAGTAGATGGCGGTCGGCACGCTGTCAGAGAAGCAGACAGTCCTGACACGGAAGCTACTGAAAGAAATTAACTACTGTGGACAGGGCCACACAGCAAAACATATTTTAGCCATCTAAAAAGAATAATAATACCACTTTAAGTGTACGCTATATTTAGAATATTTGCACCACTTCACCTTGCCGTCAAACAGCCGTTTACGACAGTAGTTTTACCTCACAGAACGAGAGTTGCTGGTCTATCGCTGCCTCTATCAGTTTGTTTGTTTGTGTAATTGTGTGACTTTGGTGTTTTAAAGGGGTTAAGAACTAACAAAACTAGCAAACAAACTAACTGATCGAGGCAGCGGCAGACCAGCAGCTCACGTTTTCTGCGAGGTAAAATTACTGTTTTTGTCAAAGTGATATAATGGCTGTAAGTTCTTCGTCATAAAGAGCTATTTAAAGGCAAGGTAAAGCGGTGAAAATATTCTAAATATAGCGCACACTTAAAGAGATCTACATTTTGCTGCAGTCCTCGTCCACAGCAGTACATTGCTTAGCTTCTGTGACGGTACTGTACGTCATCAGAACCCAGTTCAAAAGATCTGAATTATCCCTTTAATTAAACATATTTATGGACTCTTATGACTCACCTTTCCAAGAACTGTCAGCTGCTGTACCAACAGATGAGCACTCTCTGTTTTCCCAGCTCCACTTTCTCCACTGATCACAACACACTGTACACAGGAAGTCACAAAGATGATGAAATATTTACAACCTCAAAATAATAAATACATGCATATTCTAATAATATTACAACTAAAATGACACAAGGACATTTGACTCCATTTGTGCAGACAGCTGGTTAACTCAGAGACCACACTGGATTCATCAAAACAAGTTGAGCAACTTTCAGATGCTCCCAAATAATTATTAAGTACTACTGCATTACCTGGTCTTCGTTGTATGACACCATGGACTGGTAGGCGATGTCGGCCACAGCGTAGATGTGTGGTGGGTTGGCTGTACGCTTAGCGCCTATGTACATCTTTGTGTACTGTGCAGAGAAGAGGGTTTACAATGAAAAGGACAATTAAAACATGCATAATAATGTAATGGATACCATAATGTAGATATCATGTGGAAGAAAATAAAAACTGATGACATATGGAGTGGATTTCCTATTGTGCACTACAAGCGAATGGAAATTTTCATTCTGAAAAACTGTCTGTTTAGACAATATATTGTGTTTTCTGGCAGGAGAAGAATGAAACATTTTATGGAAGCCAGTAAAAGAAAAAAATAAGATGAAAACGTGATGATGCTGTAAGTCATTATAATGAGACATTTTCTTGAAATAATGACTTAGTTTCTCAAAATAATGAAACTTTCTCAAACGATACTAAGTCATTATTTTGAGAAAGTTTCTCATTATTTTGAGATACTTTCTGGAAATGACTGACAGGATCTTTTTTTTTTTTCTATCACATTGGTGGAAATTGGCTTCCATAAAAATAGCTACAAACTTGAGGCAAATAAAAACATGATGACTGAGAGAACAAAAAGTCAGTGAGGTAAGCAGAGGCAGGAGTGTGTGTGTGTGTGTGTGTGTGTGTGTGCGTGTGCATGCGTGCATGCGTGCATGCGTGCGTGCAGGTGAGGCTAAATGGGATGCAGCCAACTGAAGAACAACCAACTCTCACTGAGCAGTGCATGTAATGTATACACAACAATATAAGTAATCTAAATTCAATGCATTATAAACACATACTGTAGCAGTGCACGGTGCTGGTATTTGCTAAGGCAAATAGGTACCTCTTCACTTAAAACAAAACCTAAACAATGTAAATATAATCAAAGTTTTGACTAGATAAAGATCTAAATGTAAATATAACACTCTGTCGCATTAATGCAGAACCATGGGCCCCACTGCAGAGACACTAATGAGATACTCTGGGCTACATTCAGTGCATTATTGAAAACAAATGTATGAGCACAGCTACGTAAAAGAAACACACAGAGGTCTATGTGCACAGACCTCAGGAGTGTATATCTCCATCTTATGGAAAGGATTGACTGCGATGAGGATGTCTCCCACATACGTGTAGACTTGATCTTGTCCATAGCGACTCTGAAGCTGCTCTGTGACTGTGTTCTGAAAAAGATTCGCACAGCAGGTATAAAATGTTTCCTAAACAAATAAATATTGTCAGAACCATATTACGAGAGATAACAAGCAGTACTTAATGTCCTGACTCAAGTCAAGGCCTGTGACGCCTGTTACGTCAAACTATTATCTTCATGTCATACGGTGATTAATTCTCCCGTCTTCACGCTGCCAGGACAGGTACATCAACAACAGCAGGACGACGCTGCCTCCCTCATACCAGCAGAGCTCCTCATCTTGAGGGATGGCTGGAAATATCCGCTGGCAACTGAGACTGATTGTATCATTCAATACGTCAATGCAGCGCTCAGATATGATGAATTGCTCTAAATGTTATTTGTGCAAAAGATGCGGCCGTGCATTTCTCACTCACAGCGCAGGTGATCGGGGAAAAATGATGCTGAATGTTTTAGTTAACTGGGGGGAGAAAAATATATATCAATGTGACCGGCCTTGGATTGTGACTATATAAATTTTTTTTGTACAATTAGCATACCTTGGATGCAATCATCACTATTTTATATCACAAAAATATCTTTGTAAATGCATGAAATTCGTTTCTGTCAATCCAATAACTAGTTTTTAAAGAATACCATGGATCTTTTTCAGACATAAATATAATTTCAGAACAAATTAGAAGAGCACTCACAGAGCGCAGACCTCCGCCAAGGCCATGCCCTATCTCCCAGTGTTAATATAAGTGCAGTCATGGACATTTAGATTCATATTAAAAATGTTCTGAGCTGCTTTTGGCTAAAACATTGAGATTGAAAGTTCAAGAAAGGTCGAGAATGAACTTTGAACCTCAGTTCTGAAACTCCATCTGCTGAGGAAGATTGTGTAGTACAATCGAAAGCTCCAGAAAAGCCACATTATAGACCTTATGATGAGATTATATAAATAAAGTGCAGTCTAAAAAAAAAGCCATGTTTCTTCACAATCGAGAATTAAATGATGACCTTTGTCATGAGTTGGATCTGATAACTGTAATCTGTTTACACCATTTAGGCTTCATTGTGTCCACTGCAGCCGTGTTTCCAGTCACGTGTTTTTATGCACATTTTGAAGTATCGCATTAGAAAAGCTGTGTGGAAACGGCAAAATCTGATGAAACTTCATCAAGTTTTTACACTCGCTTGAAGTGTTTTTTGACTTTATTGAAAGAGTTGTTGTGCTACATTGATATGGAAATGTATTTGACAATTGAATGGAAACACAGCTACTGAGAATGGCGATCCCCTCATGAGAGTGTGGAGATCTTTAAAAGAAAGCTTAAAACACATCTTTTTAGTCTGGCTTTTACCTAGTGTGGTTTTACTGATTTACTATTTCATGTCATTTCTTACTCCATTTGTAAGAAATTGTTTTTATTTACAACTCCTGTTCCTTTTAAATGTCGTTTATGTGCAGCACTTGGAGCTGCATTTGATGCATGACTTGTGCTATATAAATAAAGTTTGATTGATTGATGACTACAGCCAAGTATCATGGTCTTGTTACTGAGATATATAGTTATATCAATGATCAGACTGTCGACTTTCTTACCTCATCTAGAACTTCTAGGGTGGCGAGGTCGTCCACCTCATCTGGGTCCGTCTGTGTCTTCATGTGGCCTCCTCTTTTAGTGTGGATGCGTTCATGCCTAGAACTCACAGAAGCCGCAAACAACTTTCACTGAGCAATGCATGTAATGTATACACGACAATATAAGTCATCTAAATTCAATGCATTATGAATACATACTGTAGCAGTGCACGGTGCTGCCAGTGGTATTTGCTACATCTCTTCACTTAAAACAAACCCTAAACAATGTAAATATAATCAAAGCTTCGACTAGATAAAGATCTAAATGTAAATATACTCTATCCTCTATAGCACTAACGTGGATCCATGGGGCCCATCAGTATGCAGTTCTCTTTCTCCTGCCAGACTCCTGAGACTAAATGACTAAATGGTGGTTTCACCGAGTGTAGGAGGCCAGAAGCTGACTGAAATAAACTTAAACCACATCTGAATAAATGTTAAATCTGCCTCTTCAGTCCCAAGTATCTTTATTTTCTGCTCAGCAAGACACCAACAGACCAGATCATTCATTGATGTATGTTCTCTTTTACAAACCCTATATTGTAGGTAAAGTATACCAGGAGGCCTCCAACATTTAAAATACTACTGCAGTGCTCATTCAAAACATTCCTGTTTGGAACGAGCAGATTGCTTGGCCTCCGGTATCGCTGCTTGCAGGTTTTCAAGAACCGCTCATCCAAACAACTTCACACTCGACACTGCGCTTCCTCAGGTCCCGAGCAATACACCTGCCATGACATAGTTGCATCCCCTAGCAATGCTAGAGTACACACATTATTTGCATAGACTGTATATAAAGATGGATGGTGCGTCTCCACTGTACAAAAGTGAAGCCAAAATATCCTGCATACGGGTGCCGCCATCTTGTAATTTTGCAACCAGTCTGCGCAGTAGTGACCGGACAGCATCATGACATTTCACCCCGTTTCTACAGCATCAAATAACTAATCAAAACAAAACTTAGCAGAAAAATTAACACAGCATGATAAGAACTATGTAAAAAGGCAGAAAACATCTTCGGGAAAAAAATATTGAATGTGTACTTTGAGTTTTTAGTTTGGCCCATGTCCCATCTACTAACATGGAGGAGGCGGGGCTTATGACTGATACTGCAGCCAGCCACCAGGGGGCGATCGAGATGTTTTGGCTTCACTTATGGGGAGCTGTCATGGCGTCCATCTTTATATACAGTCTATGGTTATTTACCAACATTTAGTTATCTGGGACCAGGCTATTTCTGGGAACAACATTCATTCCGAAAGATACATCACTGATGCTCGAAATGTTTGAATTTGCTACAATGTAAATGTATGGAGAACGAGCTGTACCCAGCATGCCGTTCAGCGGTGTAACAGTTTATAGGGGTTTCCTCTCAATGCACTACACAGTGTGTACATGACGCACTACTAGTAAATATGTCCCGTAGATCTCAAGAGCTCCCACTCGACAATCCTTGGGTCCTCAGCAAAACACCCGCCAAGTGTGAAGTCGATCGGATGAACGGTTGTCGAGAAAATCGAAGGACAGACATACAGAGACTCCTTCATTTCAGCTTATTCCAGACATGACTTCTGAACTTTATGGCAAATATCTGCTCTGTTTACTGAGACAAATTATTTAAAATACTAGCTAAAAGAAATCTGAAATCATCAAAACACCAGCAAATGAAGTGCTGCATTTAAAATTACGGCACTAGCTTTCAGCTTTACTGGTTAAGCAGCACCTTGTTATTAACGGCTGTGGATTTTATGAATGCCTCATTACAGTCCACTGTTTCCTCACATAATGTGATGTCAGAATATGTTTGATTATGTCTGATTACCAACCAGATTCAAGACATCATTATTTAGTTGAAAATGGTGGTAATTTCCCATCGTGATTGCTAAAACTCAATTTATCTGAAAATGAATGATGAATGCTAGTGAGATTTGGAGCTCATCAACTTCTGTAGTTGGTTTACAGAAAAGGTCACAACCTCAGTTACACTACAGCATCAAATGATATAAAAAGAAAAGGGTAGAAAAAAAACCAAAGGGAAATTTGACAACAATGTTTACGATGGCAGGGTGGAAGCATGTATCTAAAATCAGCCCATGTAGTTGACTGCAAATACATGTGTGATCACAACTACAACAAGAGCTCTGACGGAACAAATAAAAGCCAATTATCATCTACTCCTACTGTGGCATAAAGGTCATATATGCATTTGTTACCTGTCATTACTGTCTGTGCTTCTGTCTGTTTTTCCATGATGGCTTAAATGACAGAAATAGGATTAAAATTTCACGACCGTACGGGCAATACACACTTTGTGGGCCAACATTTTAACTCATGTGACACACTGCAGCCTGCACCTCCAGTGAATCAGGAGCAGGATTGAGCTGTTGTTTATGTGAGAGTGACAGGGCTTGTAAAACATCCAGCAAAGAGGGTAATTTGGATTATACTGCCTGCAAAAGCTAAGCTGCAGCCTACCATATAAAACCCACGGACAGGAAGGCTTGCAGAAGTTTTTCTTGGGTTTTATAACAAAATCTATCAGATACTTTATGGTGTGTGTGCTCATACTGCGAGACAAATAGAGAGGCGGAGTCGCTCCCCTTCCGGTGGACCACCATGTTGACCTTAGCCTACTTCAGAAAGAATATGAACGGTAGTAAACGACGAGAGACAAATCATTTTTTGATCCCATTTGAGTTGTGCCATGAATTACACATGATTTTTGGCAAGTCAAGAAAGTCGCACTTTGTTGTAAACCTGTTGAAGTATAAGACTGTGAAAATAGTAGTTAGAAAGACTACACATTCAGAAGTCGCCTAAAAAGTGACGTCTTGCTGAAGCTCCGATGTGTTTCGATGTAAAGTTACTCACACAAGCAGTGGGTCTTACTTGTTCTTTATGCGGCTGGCAGGCTTCCTGCACATTTTCCATTTCAAAATTCCAGACATTTCCAGACTCAAATTACCAAACTTCTCGGTAGATTAAATAGAAAAATACTTCTCCCCTTGCATATGACTTATAATTGCCGCCCCCCATGTTGAAGATGTCGAACGATTTTACACAAACTTTGCATCTAGCTTTCTTTTCCCATTTTATATTTGGGATTGTAAAGCCAGCCCTCGGAAAACTTGCATTTACCCATGGTGTCCGTTCAGTCCACACTCCTGCACAGAAAGTTGGACGACGTTCCACTTCCAAACATCTCTGCTCAAACAGGAAGTAAACTAACCGCAGCTACCTATACTTTTATTATTCTCCCTTATAATATTTTATTATTGTTCCCCCCCATATTTTGTAGTTTCTTTTATAAATAAGAACCAAAATGAGTGGAAAAAGGTAATTCATTAAACTTAACCGGGTCTGCAGCTTTGTTTATACTGTGTCCATGGAAACGATGATGAACGCAGCCATAAAGGTTTCCTTATTCAGAAAAGATGGTCTGTTTACTTCACTGCACAACTCATAAATGTTCAGACATGCTTACTATTTGGTTATTTGTGATGCTGTGTTTATATGCAATTCAAAGATTTTGCCTCATTTTCTTTCAAACTAATTTGGTCATGGATGTCTGGATTTGGTACAAAAGTTTATATTTTAGAAAACAGAATGAGATAATAGTGTGGAAACACAAATATTTTTACGTACTCTCTTTTCTTTTTTCCCGTACTTATCCAGACCTGGAAATTACTAAAATCAAATTCCATATTTTTCCATACTGCGCAGGAACCCTGGGCTGGTGAAAAGACCAGGAGTCACTGGATAGAACACATCAGGTGAGATAACGGTACATGCATGTCCTAAGTTAGCTAGCTAGCTATTGTTTAGCAAGTAGCAAGCAAGGTTGTTTGAGATGTAATTCACTGGGCGGTTTCACACGAAATCAAACAGTACTACGACAAACCTCGGACAAACTGCCATCGTCTTGACTTGCAAAATCATCTTTTAAATTGACAAACATCATATGTGTAATTCATTCATATTTTTTCCAAAGGTCCCATGCGAGACATCGAAAGGAGAATCCTCTCTATAGGAGTAGTGAAACTTAGAACATGTCACAAATTCAGGTGGAAATGTGAGAAAAAAACATAGATGCAAATACAGTTGGGACAGTACCTTGTTTTATCAATGACTCCTATTTGTTGGTTGAGATCAATGAGTTCAATCAATTGTTTCTGCAGTATTTTCTCTCTGGCATGAATCTGTTTGATGAACACATGCTGCAGCAGGTCTAGCACATTTGGTCTCAGCTCAAAGTCCTTAATCAGACATCTGAGGGGAGGAAGAAGAAAAGGAGGAGGAGGAGGAGGAGGAGGAGGAGGAGGAGGAGTGCAATGCATTTCTTGGATTTATATTCAAAGTGCATCTGGTTATGTACCATCAGTGTAAATATTTATTATTCGCAGAGGCGTAACAAACACACAAGCATCCACACTCACTTGCAGATGAAGTCATTAAAGTTGTCTGACCAGAGCTCCGGCTGGTGGAGAGTAGGCGGAGGATTTCTGTTAAAGGAGGGAATGGAAAAGATAAATGGAAAGATAAGATGAGATGGGATTTACGGAGGTGGGCTGGAGAACAAAAGGCCGAGGCACCGAGTGGAACGATGGAGTGAAATCTTAACTATTTGTCATCAAGGATATCCAGAGGCGTTTCTGTGGTGGCATGAGGCACTAACAAATGACCCTCCACCTGTGCAGCTGGGCGGTACAGATGATTTTATGACATAAAAGCAATATTCAGTGACACTAGCTATCAAATATATAGCCAGATCTTAAAAGCTTAAAGTTTATCCTGTAAAAATCTCATTCAAACTGACACGCGTCATTAAGAGGTCAAGCCTCAACAGCCGGCAAACAACTGAGCTAATTTGCTGTAATTCCTCGTTCTGCTTTAAGTACCTTTTTACAAGAGGGTTCCTGGCAAGTGGTGGGGAAGTCAGTACTGCCTGTTAATGTAGCGGGGCCTTTCTCACGCTGGCTCCGACAGCGATAAATTGGTCTAATGAGAGGACATGTATCTCCTGTTTATCACACAACACACCCAATATAGACAGCAAAGGCATGAGCCATTTATTTGGAGTCGGTTCTGCTAATGCTGCGACTATTAAAGTGTTTTTCTTATCCTGAAGACAAACAGGTTCTTCTGGAGGCAGAGTCACACTTAAATTATAAGTAGTTTCTAATTCCCTGGAAACTTGTATTGAATTCTAGTATCATGTTTATACCCGTCTCCTCAAGTAAACTTTGTAATTACCCGCTGTGTCCTGTAATAAATTCACTCTGTACAGTATGTGAGGCAAATTCCAATCTTCTCTTTTGCACATAATGAGGGCTAAAAGCTTAAATCTTTACACGTGTGCATAATTAGAAGAGCACTTTTAATCTTTAACCTGCTCCAGAGTCTGACGCTTTGAGCGGGGATTTGACTTTTGCACATACACCGGCATCCTAATCCGTCCCAGACTGTCTCACAAGTCAGTCTTACGTGTGTTGCTGTATGTTTATTTTGATTTTATTCACTCGTAATATCTTTCTCTTTGTGAGTTTAGATCTATGTGGTGAATGTTCAAAACAACATATAGGCTGTCTGTTGTATAATATACTATGTAGACATGTGGACATAGTACTCTATATACATTTATATAGGACATATTATACTGTATGATGTACAAATGTGTATTGTAATAATGGATCAAATGTTCTTGTTCACTGTCCTCTGTAGCTCCAGAATATTTTTATGTGATTTACTTGCAATCCTGCTGTTTAATAGTAACAACAAAATATTATACAAAACAACAGAAACACCTGCACAAAAACAAATGCTATTTAATCAATAATTCAGCTTGTTTAGTATTTTTGTTGAGACTGTGTACAGCAATTTAGCTCAAATGTGTGATGTTTTAATTTGGGATTGCATTATATAATCTGTTATTTTGAAGGGAGTGGACAGGCTGGTGGACAGAATAACATGAACACTGTATAATAAAATGTAAACCAATACAACAACGCCACAAACTACAGGTTCAAACTTGAGCTAGGGATATAACCATCTCAAATAGTCTTATTTAAAACCATAAGAACATAATGAAGGCAAAGCAGGGATCTGTTTTTTCAAGGGTAAAAACAAACTACTTTTATAAAAGGTTTCAATGGCGAGCAGTGTCTTTTTCAACCTAACAGTTTTCCCTGTATATACAAGGGAGCATGAGAAGCTACACTTTGTATAGTGCCTGTTACTACAGTTACAACTAAAGAAACTGCTGTATCTACTGTCAGTGTCTATATAGGTCCCCCAGTTTGTAGTTCTAAATCCTGGAAATGAGTTTGCATTTTAGCACTTCTGGCTCCCTCGCCTCCAAGTCAATGGTTTTTTTTTATGTGTTTTTCTTTAGATGCCTGAAATAAGGTCTGTGGTTAACACAAGCTTCAGAGACCCTGCTGGTGAATTTTGAAGCTTTTACATGTCTTTAAAAAGGCAGTTGCTAACAAGTGGCTAAATGAGACTACAGAGGTTGTCGAGGACATTAAACGACACCGTCAGCTTAGTAGTGGCGACGGTGACGCGGTGTTCATATGGAGAGATTATCGTGCTGAACAAAACGTGTAAGTATCATAGACTTGTGTTCACCACAGAGCTTATTTTCTGCAGTGATCCAAAATCCAATGGAAAAATCCCATAGGCTTTTTGTCGACGGAACCAGGACGACGCTAACTTCCTGGTTGGCTTACAAAAACACATCATCCCCGGGGCTCCCCATTGTGTCTCACCCGCAAAAATCCAGCAAGAAACTATAGTGTAAACAACAGCACTAAAGGATAACAAATGCATTCAGGCATTGTAGAAAACATCGAAATGAGGGTTGCCCTTGATGATCTTCTGTTTCTATTTGGCACTGTTTAAGCTAATTAAATAAGACAGGGTGTAGCTGAATCAATGCCCTCAGCGTGGCTTCTTCCAAGACTGCTTGACGAATGAACACAGGGTGAAAGGATGGAGGAAAGTGAGGAGTGTGAACAGACAGCCTGAAGCTCTGGCTGCAGCCGTCACACAGATTCCTAGGAAGCTGTGTGATGTCTCCTGTGGAGCACGACCCCCAGAGAAAACACACAGCCATGTCACAGGAGCTGTCTGTGTGTGCGTGTGTGCGTGTGTGTGCAGGAGCACACCGTGTTTCAGCGCAGTGATGGACAAAGTGCTGTGCCGTTAAGATGACAGTGACGGTAAGTGCTTATGCAGCTCTCACACTGGAATCAGGAGACGATAAACAATTACTTTTCACCTTCAGCCCACAAAACACACAGATGAGAAAAGGGTGGCTGTGCTCTCAGCCTCCACCCACGGGATGAATGGGCTCAGTGGCACGGGGGTGGGGAGTGGTTTATGGATAAGTCCCTGCGAGCAGAAAAAAGCCATTTGAAATAAAAAGACTGTACTTTGTCTGTGTCTGTATAGAGAAGCAAATCACTGTGTTGGGGAGCAGGAGATGGCTTTTCTGGATTGCAGTATTGCAGCAAAACCCCGTCTTTACATTCTGATGGTCTGCATCAATGCCGTGAATACAAAATCAACTTCGATCTTGACGAAGTCACGAGGGCTGAAATATCATCCTAATAAAATAAGCAGAGTGTGCAACTCTTTTTTCCTGCTTTCAAGTTTAAAGCATTGTCTTTTTGCAGACCTTCACAAAACAGTAAAGTACATTTACTCAAGTACTATACTTACTGTAAGTACAATTTTGAGGCACTTGTACTTAATTTGAGTAGTTCCATTTTATGCTACTTTATATTTCTACTCCACTCCATTTTGGAGGCCAATGCACTTTTATATTCCACTATACATTTATGTGACAGCTTGAGTTAATTTGCAGATTCAGATTGTAAACACAAAATATAAATCAACTAATACATTATGATATATTGTTATAGATTAAGCTGCAACATTATAATCAAGTAATTTAATATATATTTACTGAAATGAGCCATTTTGCATGAGTACTTTTACTCAAATAAGATTTTAAATGCATGACTTTTACTTGTAACAGAGTATTTTTTACACTGTATTGCTAAGATTTGAATATTTCCACTGCAAAACAGTCAGAAATCAGCTGAAATAATTAATCAATGACTGAATTTGTGTCATTGACAGAAAATGAATCAACAAAAGCAATAATAGTGCATTAATCCTTTCAGCCATGTATCAAGCAAAAATGCCAAACATTAAGCTGGTTATGACAATTTCATGAACTTTTGACATATGAAAATGGCAGCTTCTGTTTTATAATTCCATATCATTTGCAACTTTTGAATAAATTCACTGGATGCAAAACATTACAGTAAATTTTATATACTCGTGCTTATACCATGCTTGGTCTACTGTGTCCCGTTGCTGCCAGATTATATATAATACATGCTTGCCTCAGTTTCTTCTCAGTTCATAAGTTGTAATTACTTTGACACTGTCATTCATCTTTCATATTAAAATAAGGGAGATAGGAAATGCATGTTTCGAGCAAGTGATAAATACTAATAAGGCTGTTAGTGTCCAAACATTCAATTATGTGTCAGCAAATGGTAATTTTACCACAACGAAGAGTCATTCAGTCAAACTAATTTATTTGTGACTCAAAGTTATTTCCAAAGCAATCATAATAATTATGACTTTTAGTTCATCTGCGAAGTCCAAGTTCAAAAGTTTTATGAAGGCAGAATATGATCGACTATAGTATGGGCTTTTCATTTAAATAAACATATTTAGGGCAGCACAGTGGCTAACTGGTTAACTAGAACACAATCAGCACCAGAGTTTGGAGTATTTATTCAGAACAGCAGAATAACTCTAAACAGACAGTGTCAGGGTCAAAGTCACAGCCCCCTGATAGTGACGATGGATTGTTGTGTAGGTGTGTGTGTGTGTGATGGGGGCTCACCTGGGTATTTTGAAAAGGGCTCTCATTGGGTGGAGTTCGGACAGGGGTGGGTCTCCATCTCCCAGCTCTATGGCGGTGATGCCGAGTGACCAGACATCACAACGGGCATCGTAGGTGGAGTCCAGCTGCTGCTCACACGCTATTACCTGCAGCAAACAGAAGGGCAGAGGGCAACGTCATGAAAACACCAACAGAATTACAGATCAGTCATGTTAAGTACACCAATTCAAATTTTAATAAGCTAATAAGCAGTATTAAGAAAATCTCTATACTCTTTTTCCCTAAAACAACAGAAGAACAGAAGAAAGGTCAGATATTCTGGTGGTATTCAGTATATACTTCTGGACTAAATATGTAAAGTTTGGACCTACTTCCTTATTTGGAAGTCACTATACATGTATTGTTATTAGTGATTTTTTTTTCGTCAGCCATTGCATGAAACAAATATGTAAGAGAGAAACATATATATGAAAATATCAAAAAAATCTGATATAGAGTAACAAAGCTCAGCCAAAGCTGCAGCCTCATCATCATCTGCTGTAGGCAATATAGTGCGCACACACACACGCACACACGCATGTGCACGTGCAGTCCATCATCAATGTCCTTAGGGCTACATGGTACCCAATCATCTCTGAGTGGGACTCATGTGTATGCAGGCATGCAGGCACACACACGCACGCACGTACGCACGCACGCACGCACGCACGCACACGTTCAGCATTATTGTCAATTGTCTGAAATCGATATAATTTGTATTCCCAATAGGCATGTACTTATGTACACAGAAATAATCATTACAAGATCACTAATAAGACATCCTGAAAAACAAGTGTATACATGCACACGCACACGCACACTCTTCTGTCATACATAAACAAAGAACAGAGACAAAAAAAATCAATGTTAAATCAGTCCTCATGAAGACTATTTTGCAAAACAAAATGTAACTTTCAATGATCAAAATATCCCCCTAAAAAGCCAAATGTATACTCAGCCACAGCCCAAATCATCCGTCAATACAGTAAATAAAAATAAAGCTCATCCGAGATGTATAACATCGTGCAGATGTGACACAACTTACCCCACAACTCAAAGTTTAAAAACCAGATCTTCTTGAGAAAGTGAGACCGTATCTGTGTAAATGCAATACTGTATCCAGAAAAAAAACTCAGCAACAACCTTTTTTTCTTGTAATAATAATACTATAGATCCTTGTTTACAAATCTCACTCCTGACATGAATAAACCTTTCAACAAAAGACTTTCTAGTCTCGAGAGTCCGCCTGAATGACGAACATTTTACATTTTACAAATGAGATTAAAATCCTTGAGACGAACACGTCATGCTTTTTTCTAATTTGCACGGGATGCAAACCTCATGTAAAAATGTCCATTTTGATATGACCAGTGAATATACAAGATTTGTGTACGCAGGGCAAATCAGGGCCCAGCATCCACACTGGGAGATCACACATTTAAAAGTAGCGTAGGTGCAGTGGCTGTAGAAGAGCAGAAGTTTAGCCATCCTATCCCTACAGAGGTAGCTCGTGGTTCATCTAATCTAATCCTGATCAGCGTTGAGGTTGAAGTGTGCAGATGAGAGGTTATTGGATGCCACTTCGTGTTGAGGTTTTCCTTGAGTGTAGTGTTTTCAGTGTTGAATGAAATATAAATGAAAGGTGTGTGTCTGACAAGCCTCTGCTGAACACGTCGTCCCAACATTCAAGCTCTCAGCAGCTGTAAATTGTAACGAGGTGTTTCTGAACCTTCTTCACGTTTAATCATTTCACTGCACAGTCAAGATGTTAAATTCCTAAATCTAGATAATCTGCTTTTTATGGTAGTGTGTCCTATTTTTTTCTGTAGTGCACCGCCAATGTCGTTTAGTATCTATTAAACTTCTGTATCACAAATATCTTAGTTTTAGTAAGCTATTTTCATTCATGGTAAGTCTATGAAATGTGTTTAAACATTGTTTTTACCAACCCTATGGTCATACAAAACAGGGATGCACTGTTTGTGAAATTCTGGGATGATACCGATGTTTAAAATAACAATTTGACTGATAGCTGATGCTGATACCAGTGTATTTTTGTTGTTGTTCACTATCTTTGAATGAGCACAAATTCAATCATACAAACAGCCTTTAATATGCCGACTACAGTCAACAGACGTTCGGTCGATAAATGGGTGCATCCCTAATACAAAATGTTGATGCTGGACGATTTTCTAAAATCCTGCATAATGTCAAATTCTTCAGTTTTACAGTGTTTGTGCATGGCAACTACCACATGGTAAAGTTTAGGCAACATTTGGTTTAAGGCTAAGAAAATGTAACCCGATGTAACCCTGTAAAGCAACCTGACATTAAAAGAGTAATCCACTGGTTTAGCATTGCAGTTCAGAGATATCATCTTTTTTATTCCACACATTCTTCTTGTCAAAACCTGGCGCCTACATTACCCACAATGCAACTTGATGGCCAACAGTTTAGTCGGAGACTCAGGTGCGTTATGCTAGTAGCAGATAACGTAGGCTTGAAGCTCAAGCAGAGATGAAGAGCGGGCTACTGAGGTCTGCTGAGCTTACTTCTTTTTAACTCCAGACCCTCAACTTATCAGACTTCCTGCAGCTCCCTCTGGAGCCTTCTGTGGCTCTGATAAATTGAGGGTTTTTCACATATGCAGTAGTACTCAAAATCAGATTTTTATGTGTAAAATTGGGTTGAGTTCCCATTTAATTGCTGGTTTAAGATGAGAGGCATAAAAGTTGTACTGCACACCGACCCACCACCATGACCTTTAAACTCCAACTTTCTTTATAAAAGGTCACACTACTTCCTGCACTGAAAAACAATGGCATTGGATTCCTGGGGATACTGGGCTGTGCTCAACCATTTGAAAAGCAAAAGATATGAAACGCACAGAAACTGCAGCTGTTTTCCTACTGAAGTAAGAAAACAGACTTTGGAGAGAAAATTCATAGATCAGTGTCACAAAATAAACTCCAGTCAGATAAATCAATAGCTAGAGCCTAAAGCTGAGAGAACACCTCACTTTCTATTGTCCCTTACACAACAGAGGAGAAAGTTAGCCATCATAAAAAGTAAAGGACAAATGGATGTGGCTATGTACTGGTATAAATAATTCTTTTTTGATGTAACCATGGCTGTGTATGAAGTGCTAGTGCACTGAGCTATGATCAGACAGGAGCCGAATGATGGAGGCCGTCCATCCCTTTTTTTCATGCACATTGTACTTGACAATGTTATCTCTTTGATGATTATTAACTGTGGCCCACTGGGATCTGCTCCAGGCTAATGTAGTGGAAAGAGACGAGGCTGCGGGAGCGTTTATGGGCCGGTTTTACTGTACCTCCGGAGCCATCCAGAAGGGAGTTCCCACAGAGGTGTTCCTCCTCAGACGGGTATTTGTCAGCTGGGCCGAAACGCCTGCAGGGAAGAGAACGCACACACACTTTAGACAATTTAGCCTCGCGCTCAGGGACGTGCACTCAGTGGAGACCATTTTCACTATCTCAGTAACTTCCTTGACATGTGTTTTTTTTCTCACAAACATCAGACTGGCTGGTAAAAGTGATGATCTGTGAAACAGTGAACAGTAAACAGCGGGGGTGCTGCTCAACTGATACGGGGCTGAATGGATCTCAGAGTTTTCTCGTATCCCACTGATAGAGCTGTCACTATAGTGACAAGGAGGGAAAACAAAAACATGCACACACAGCCATCGAGCGGCACTGTTTTCTTTCCCCTTCAAATGATAGATTGCTTTGAATTACAAATTCTTATGTGACTGCAGGTGATTTTGCCAGGCATTTCAAGAACAGCATTTGAATACAATTCAGCTGTAAAAAGGCTTTGGCAGCTGGAGACATTTCACCGTCTCTCGGAACAAGATGTTATGAATCCAAGTGATTTATTAGCTTATGTTCTACACATATAAAAATAGGACAAAGTCATGTTGCAACACTCAAGTGAGAGATGGATAAATTTGGCAAAAATGGGACTGCAGAGAGAAACAGAGAGGACATGTGTGTCCGTATGTGTGTGTGTGTTAATGTGCGGTACAAAGCCTGACAAGGAACATGCTGACCCACAATCGTGACTACAGTCCAGTCAAGACAAATCAGTGTTAGTCCACACCGTAGTGTATCCCAGGGCTGGCTCAGCTGAAGCAGCAACCAGGACAAAAGCAGAGCCTGGAGACCATGGCGCCTACCAACAAACAAAAGGTAATCTACTGATGCACGACACGCTGTTGCGGAACAATGTCTTTGTCTTGCACAGCATGCCGTGCATTATTTTATGTGAATCTGAATCACAGTTTTGGCAAAATTTAATTTTCTGCAGAATATGTTTTACAGTAGCAGTCAGCCTTGCAGCATCAAAGCTTTGAGGACATGATGGGCTAATTCATAGGGGTGTATAAGTATCTACTCTCCTCCCTCATTAACATATTCTGGATCTGACCTCAAGGCCCGCCCACCACCACTCTCCATGGTTCCTTGGTACATATGTCATAAAACCTGGCTGTCTGAATCTGGATTTTGGATTTTTGGCACACTGCAGTTTGAAGACAGAAATTCTCCGCCATGGTGTTGGCTGCTCATTTCACTCATGATATGTCTTGTAGCAAATAAAAACACCATGTTAGCACATGTTAACATGGTTAAAAGCTGGATTCTTGAGAGGGGCTCTTTAAATCCAAAGTAAACACACACTTCAGGAAACACTTTGGGTTCCACACATTGTCAGGAAAAACAGGGTTAGACAAACACGGCTAAAGCTGCAAACTCTGTCACGGACATCGCACTGTGGTAACGGTGATACGACCAACATGAGTGCCCATCGTGCTCGACTGCAGTCAAACCAGCCGTCACTCACATCTCCGTGGTCAATCAGTCGACGCTACAACTGCAGAGCATCCGTATATTATGTTAAATGCATTCAAAGGGCCCAGCCAGAGCTGACCGTGGATGTATAAAGAGAACGGAGTTGATGGGGAGAAGTAGTGAGGGCGAAGTTAGCAGAAGGATACACATGTGGTTTTCAAAATAAAGTGTTAACAAACAAAATACAAATATCTAAACAAGATTAATTGGATTATATTCACAAGAAGTACAAAACATACTACCTGTGTCCCTTAGAAATTAAAAAGGAAATGCCACTAAATTGTGAGGGAAATGTCTTTATTCTTTGATTTTTTTTAAAAATCAAGCATTTTAAATTAATTAGTAAAAGTGTCTAGAAGTGATTAATCCAACTCTTTCCCATGGTCGAGTGTTAAAAAAAAGTCCAATAAATCGAAATATCAAATCGCAATACTTGTAGAATCGCAATAAATATGGAATCAGCACCCAAATATCGTGAAAGTATCGAAACAGGAGAAAAGCATATCATCCCAGCCTTAGTAACTTCTGACAAAACACCCATGATTGTCCAAAACATGACACATGTGCAGACGTGTGCATGGTTCACACAACATCAATGTATTTCTAGCAGAATCAGCAATTGTGTCCAGTAAAAGCTCATTCTGTGCACCTGCTTTTCGACTTCATTACTGTCGGTCAGGCACGGGACAATATGAAAATATAATGTCACGATTATCCTGGCCAAAATAACTGCAATTCACGATAATCAACGGAATATACTGAAAACTCTTAAAACAGTGTTAAAACACACTGGAATCACAGTACCTTACATTTTGCTTTGTTGTGACTTTTTTCTTTAAACATTACAACTTAATACTTGAATTGCATCACAGAAAGGACAGCTGTAGTAAACTGTCAGTCAACTCGTGAGGATATTCACGATATTCACGATTATCCCGATAATGAAAATTCACCACAATTAACTTTTTTTTTAATGGCGATCCACGATGAAATCTATTATTGTCCCATCCCTACAGTAATACTCTGCTGCAGCGTTGCTGCTGGTGGGTTAAAGCCAGGGGTGAGATGAGCAATGCAGAGGAAAACAGTTCTGTGGCAAACATTGGAAGGGATTATAAACATGTGCAGGAGGGGATATCTGCACCAACACAAGCTGTCACCAAACCACAGAAACACTACACAGCAACACTTCAACCCACATTAGCGACAACAAACCCATATCCGATCAAACACACACAAAGACACACACACACAATATACATAAGGTATATGAGTGTGTGAGGATACAGAAACAAAGAGCCCCGTATTAAAGCTCTCACAGCCCCTCTCTTTCCACTACATTAGCCCGGAGTGGAGCCTGGTGGGCCACACTTAATAATCATCACAGAGATAACGCTGTCAATTAGAATATTCATGAGAGGTCCATGAACGAACAGCGCCTCTCATTCTTCCACTGCTTTTTTTTTTGGGGGGGGTCCATCTCTTTGCTATTTTGTTTCTCTGCTGGTGAGGAGTCACTGCGGGGGCTTTATCTCTTCAGCTGCTTAGTGTAGCGAGCACCCCTCCACATGATAATCCCAGCGTGACGCAGTGTCTGCGTGTGGCACCGAGGCAAGCACGAGTCGGTTTTCGTCACTCTGCAAGTTTTTCCATACACGCCGTGCTGCTAATCCTTTTTCTCTTTCCTTTTCTGATGCCGTCATAACCGACATGTCAGCGATGTTAAAGGTTTGCAAACCAGCAATTACAACATTATGTTACAGTCATTTTTGTGCCTCCTCTGTACACGGCCTGCGAGAGATCCCACTGTGGAATTCGTTCTTTGAATACTGCCAAATGTTTAAATTGGCAAAGATGTAATTGGCAGATGATAACACAGAAGTCCACGTCTGCACAGTTCACTGCCACCTTCGTCTCAGGTGCATGATTTGACATTTACTTGGTGTCATAGAAATTCAGATTTTTGTATTTAAATGCAAATCACATGTGTTGCATGCCTGATGGTCCAATGTTCTACCAAAACTCCACAAGGTACAAATCAGAATTTAAACAAGACTATTCACTTTTTGTTATTCACTCGACCCATGGCAGCCTGCAAAACAACACAGTGGTCAACTGATGAAGTGCAGACATGCCTCTGTTTGGTTGCCAATGAAAGCATCCAGAAAGTGTCGTGTTGAATGATGTCAAGACAGTTTAACGCAGCATCGCTATGACGATCAGCTAAGAATCCCACCTACATTGACTGGGTCATTTCTGCAGTAGAAAACGAAACTGAGAAAAGCACCTGGTACAAAAAGAGTCAAGTCGAGCCGAACCATGCAGTGGAAATGAGAATGAGGCACTAGATCTCCCTCATCTTTGATTGTGCTGCGTCCACAGTTTAACATTCACAGGGTTCCTGCTGCTTAAGGTACATTACATTTAAGGCTTTTTAAGACTTTTTAAATGCCACCCAGAATTAATTTTCAGACCAATTTTACAAATGCCAAAACTGAAGAAAGAAAAACATGAACTGACGTCAATTACTTCGGGTTAGGGACAATTTTGTTTATTGTAACACAATTAAATAACATGGTGGAGACGAGGACCGGACAGAACTGCTGTTTGTTAGTGAGTTTTCTCACTCTGCACGAGGGATTCCATTGCCTTGGTTCCCATCATACTGAGTTTGAAAAACGTTGCATAAAATGCACCATCAGCATCATATCACCTTGTACCAGTTTCAGCCATGCAACGAAATCTTAGTTCAAGAGCCAATTTCTGTTGAATTTGCACATTAATGCGAGATGCATTCTGTAAATTAGATATTATTTATACCAATTAGAGATTTTACGATGCAACATCAGAAAAAATTGATTAATAAAATCCTACTTCCCAGCATTTTTTAAGATTTTTTAAAGATTGATTTAAGACATTTTAATACAAATTAAGGTGAATGTTATGCCTTTAATCCTATTTAAGGATCCACAAGAACCCTGACTGAGTATTAAGTTTGTTTCAATATAAACCTCACTGTTTCCTTTCATGAAGATGTTTCTTATTTCACTCTGTATCCCGACATGCGTTTGTTTTGAATAGCCAGCAGGAAGATAAGAGCAGAAAACAGAGAATATGTTAACATGGAAGTTGAAACTTTGCTGTGGTCGATGGTCCGATTATTTTACAGTAATTACTCTTAGGTTGTCAGATTAATGCGGTAATGACTTATTGGTGATAATAAGTTATAGTATAACTTATTGCCAACTTTCTATGCAATTACTTCCTATCTGGTTTTAAGGAGCTTCTCACTAAACAACATTGTAAACAAAGACAATGTTTTTATGTAATGAATGTCTTCTCAGGCACACATGCAGATACGGCATCCTTCCTATCTTAGAGATTGATTACAAGTTTCGCCAGAGAAACACTAAATAGTTGATAAGATGTTCTAAAGTAAACAAAATCTCCATGTCACAACAACAATTGTTAGATATCTGTGATGCCTCCATTGCAATAACAAATAAAAAGTCTCATATGTGCAATATCTTCTGTGAGACCTTAAAGCTTTTCATGATGTACTTAAAACTGTAATGACAGTAAATGTATGTTCTCATTTTGCAACACTGACTTCCTTTTACAAGATTTTATTTTATTTGTAACAAAACTAGTAGGTAGGTAGGCCATGTTTCAAGTGTATTTAGATTTATATAGAGTTATATATAGACAAATACATGCTCAGAATTATTTGCGTTACTGAATACTGTTTGAAAATGTCTGACATTTGAATTTGTTGACATTTGATTTACATTAGGTGTGTGTGGGTTAAGCCCTTTTTCTCCACATCACTGCTGTGTTAGCCATTGGTTACATCATATGTTCAATTATTCAGATTTGTATGACGCGTTTGTGCACAATTATGTATGAAACTGTATGTAAAACCTACTTGACCTAAAAAGAAATATACTGTATTTGCTCAGAATCTGTATTTAAATTGGGAACACAAGATATTTCTTTTGTGGAAAATTGCCGGACAAATGAGATGTTCTGTTTGAACATTTGTTTGGAAATGTCCACAAATATACATACTAAGGATGCAACAATTCACTAAATGCATGGCTTGATTTAGTATTTCATCATGGTGTCACGGCTGATTTTCAGTATAAAAGCATCAAACACAAGAGAACAACCAATCGGAAAAATACAATCTCAGCTGAATAACCAGGGCAATACTATTAGAAAAATGTGTTTACTGTTGTCTTTGAGTTACTTTGGAGTTATTAGATCATTTTGTATGTTGTATATTTACAGTAACCTTGGTAACCTTGATAAAGGACCATAAGCTAGCCTGTAAAAGTTGCCATTAAAGACATTTAATTGTGCAGTTGAAAAAAAGGCCCATTAAACACTGAAACACTAAAAAAATATTCAAGAATATCCGAACCCAGGACAGAGCCGTCGTCACCAGATGTAGACATCACTAAACATTTATGAGACGTTTTGCAAAGCTCCAACTTTTTAATTCCTAAATGCCTTCTGTTCTTTAAAGCTGGTGCAATAAACAGGTGTCTCTCAGGAGAATCTCTTGTGAGGAGGAAGACGCTGCTCTAAAGGTAAACCGTGGCCCTGCACCATATTAGCTACTTCACATTCACATATTAAGTGAATCCATTAATACCTCCCCTCCTCCTCCTCATATATAAGAGCTGTGCACTTTGTGCTTCATGGTTTGAAAAAGGCTTTTAAGAGAAGCCCACAATTAGCAGACTAAATGCAAACCTACACATGTGTTGAGTGGGGATTTTATTTGTAATGAAAACAGGCAGCTGGTTTTTCAGCCCCTGAAGAAAACAGGCGGTGAGTCATCCCCTGGAAATAGTCAGAATCACTTTGCTTATCGTGAGCCTTCAATCCCAAAACTATGCTTGTGCTGCTCCGAGCGCCTCATTTGGTTAAGAAAACCCGAAAGCAAATCAGAGCAAACACAGAGTGAAAAGCAACAATGTCCGCCGCTGTCTGCCGGAGAATGTAAAAGATAGGCTGTAATGGAAAAGTATAATCGTCTGCCACCTTGTCGGGTTGTGTAAACGTATTCCAACCTCTCAAGGAAACTAATTAGTGGTACAATTTATTTGGCAAGCGACTGAAGGTAATGGATTTGACCCTCTTCTGTTAAATAGAGCCATAACATGATTTTCACTGATGAGAGGAGGATAGTACAAAAAAAAGACACGGGGCCTCATGCAAGAACATTTTCGCAGTCTTATCTTAACTTTCTCGTACTTTTTTTTTCATACGGTGGGCTCGTACGAGCGTGCAACATCAGATTCATCAAAACACCCCTAACTAATATCATAAGGCTCCGTGTCCTGCCACATATGTCCTGTATGTTATACAATAGCATCAGTAGCCATTTTAAATTAATGATGATATCGTTAGCATATATGGATACATTTATAATTATATTATAATTCAAATTGCAGAGTCAAACAGGATAATCTCAACTTAATTATTAAGTGTAATTCAGTGTTTCCCACAGAATTTCACAAGACTATGGTGGGACCTCAGAACTTTTGTACATTTTGAAAGTTAAATGCATCATTCTGGTGCACATTAAAAGCAAACTAACAGAATGTTGTACTCTAGTAAAAAATTTAATCATGAACACATCTGCAAGGAAAGACATCGTAGAAAGTACACAATCTTCAAATTAATTATTTAAAGAGTAACATGAATAATGGAGAAAATTTAGTTTGTTTTTGTTTATTTTCCTGCCAATCTATTGCTCCACACTCCAGTCCAGTAGGAGGCGGTAGTGCATCTATAAAGTGGTTTGCCAACCGTCATTAAAACGCAAAGAAGAAGCTATGAATGGTGTTTACACAGCAGTAAGTTTCACCCTCAAAGAGAAACAATATGAAGTTTAGCACATTTCACAAATGATCAAAACAAAAAATCATCAGCATGTAAGTCGACATACGCTAGGAGACTGACAGCTAACGGTGTTAGCTGACGTTAACGTTATGCTAGAATAGTAGCACATAACCAGTGTGTGTGTGTGTGTGTGTGTGTGTGTGTGTGTGTGTGTGTGAATGTACAGTAAAGTTTGCAGTATGTGCAATATGCCTAAATAAATGCTGCTCCTAACAGAAGTTTCCTGTCTTGTTTTCGGGCTGCTGAGCGCAGTGACGGGGTCGAGCTCCGGAGTGAGCGTCTCCGTGTTTTCCGACTTGTGAAAGATGCTGGCTATAAACAGCCATCAGCTGCCGTGTTTGCAGGCAATCACAGGGCTCAAATCCGGTTTTTCATGCAGTGTTCATGAGAAGTGTAAATATATTTTTGGTTCATTACGACGAATGGCGGGCCACCACAGTCTAGGTAATTAATGTACGATTTTAAACTTAAAATGGCTTCAAAGTGATAAAATCCATAAGTAAAAAATGGAGGTTCAGATAACAGCAGACTACTGTAAATGCACGAGTCCTACGACTGGTCTGGACCACTCGTGAATTGTGTTTGTGCCAAGAAAAATGTCAAAACACGAGAAAATTGGTGAATGTGGCACATTCTCCTAAATCATTCGTACAAGACACTTAAGAACAAATCTGTTTGTACGAGTGGTTCTTGCATGAGGACCATGGTGTTTAAAGTTTGTCTTTTGCAACAAACAAAAAAAAAACGTACCAAAATCCACGAGTTTGACCCCTCCGTGCGTCGTCAACAGGATGTTATTGCCTTTGACGTCACGGTGGATGGTCTTGTTGATGTGCAGGTGCTGGAGACCCTGTGACAAAAAGAGGTTAACAACTTTTTTTTTCTGACAAGCACCTGCCTTCAAAATGATCCCGTTTAAGCTCTTTTCATTGCAGCAGTGTATTCAGCGGGAGGTTGTTCCATTGAACTCTACAGTACGGCATTGTCTCGCCTCTCGCGCACATTCAAAAGACCAGACTTACCATGAGGGCCTCGTGCAAGATGTAGGCAATAATGGCTTCATCCATTCTGTCTCCTCTCTTCAGCATGCCTTTAGCCAGATCTGTCACAGAGCCTCCGTTGCAGAGCTGCGACAGAAAAACCCACAAAGAAAAAAGAATAATGGGCAAAAAAAGTCAACATGAGTCAGCACTTCTAGCTAAAGCTTGTACAATACGCTGAAATCTGGGGCATCTGAGATATTCAGAATTTCACACAGAGAAAGAGCAGAGGATGAAAAAAGTTTTGATCATAAGATTTCACAGTGAGAAAAAAAGAGATGCTGGGAGTAATTCTGTCAATCTTTAGCAGCTTATCTTTCTGAGGCAGCTTAGCGAGAGGTGACAATCGTGCCCACAAGGAAAAATGTACATTTTGTGTGCAGGGTTTAATCTACGCCGTGATGACTAAGCAGGGTAAATATTAAACATGCACAAATCATCTTCAAATGAAGTACATCCTCTTATGTTTTCAGACAACATTTATATTATAAATTACGCACCATTTATAGGACAGCATTTCACACTGGAAACAGAATGTACCAAGATTAAAATCAGCACGGACACTTTCTCCTTCTCATAGGAGAGAAAATGTTTGATTTCATGTGTTTATCTGTGTTTTCTTAAGGTATACTGCGGCTAAATATGGACTCCACCGTCAATAGCAATCCACTTGGGAAAATTACAGAAAAATACCCAGTAGGTTGCCTTGGCAACAATAACAACCCTTAATTTGGGCCTTTTGTTTGGGAGATGCCAGAGGTAGACAGAAAATAAAAAGCTCTGAGATGGTAAAGATATGGTAAAGGTGGTAAAAGATATCATCCACAGATCCATTAAACATGCAAACACACTCTTTTTCCTTTTGTTATGATTTGTGAATATTTTGAATTTCAACTCGGATCTTTAGTCCTGACTGCATGCAAAAAACATTTTGTGTGAGACAGGAAATTTCCATCCTATCTTTTTATGTATTAAACACTTGTTCTTATATAATTACACTAATTACCCGCACTTGTAAACTGAAAGCTTAATCAGTGTGTGGTTATTTAGGACAAGGATCAGTCCCCTGCAGCGATCACACTAAAGAGATTGTGCAGCACGTATCAGAAAAGGTTACTAATAAATAACTTACACACCACAACATTAACACATCTATATGGTTTTTCCATTCACATTCAAAATGACAGGGTGTTGTACACAACAGCACAGCATGGGGCTTGTAGTAATATTTATTTCCCTAAAATGCTCAGGGACACAGGATGTTACCTACAGTTTGACAAAAATGTTGCATAAAGGCATTAGAAAGACTTTATGAATGTCTTCCCCCCCTGCAATCCTACGAAAAAAAAGTGCTGACTGGCACAATAGTAGCATTGTAACACAGACATAATATTTGCAGCTCTGTGCCCAAATCTCCAAATAGGGACCCATTTAGTCATTTCATTATGCTTCCACCCACAGGGCTTGATTGCCTTTGCACATATTTTAGTGTTTCTATGTTTCTTACTGCAGCATCGAGCTAACCACAGGAAGCTAAGAAATGCTTCTTCTACTTACAACTTACAGTGGACCCTTTTTAAAGAACAAAACACATCGATTTTAGGGATGTGAATACATATTGTCATTACTGATTAACAAGACCCGGGACCCTCACTGACATGGTCCCTCATTCCACTCAATATCACGACATGTCCATTGCACATCTGTAAACTTTGCACACCTGTAAACTCTGCACTTTATAAACTTTGCACACCGGAGTTCTCAGCTCATAGCACG
>JAOVVB010250299.1:0-20461 GCA_028570985.1 Heterobranchus longifilis | reverse complement strand
GGGGGGGGGGGGGGTTCGTTCAGAAAAGATCGGGTTTCTCTGGAATGTGTCTCTCAAACCGCTGCTTCAGGCCACCAGATGAGAGATACCCCATTCCTCATTTCGTGTGTGTACGTGTGTGTGTGGACATGGTGGGAATGGAAAGGCGGTGGTGCCAGAAGTCCTGGGAGTTTACACTGGCAGCACCATCATCAGTGAAAGGTCTGGGAAAGTCAGAGAAACAAAGACAAGCCCAGACATCTCAACCAGCCAATCATACTTAACAATTTCCTCCAGATTAAATAACCAATTAAAGTTGCTTTTTATTTTGAGAAAATATCTCGTAAGTGTGATATAGCTAGCTTTTAATCCTGGGGACAATTCTGTGGGAGAACTACAGCTTTAGAGAGCGGTTTGCTGCCACCCCGTCTCCAATTTCACACTGGAGGCTTTTGACATCTACACCTAAATTATTCCTCTTCATCTATCAAACTTACAGAATCTCTAAGAAGGCCTCAAAAGTCAGGGAGGGGCAGGAGTGATGCCAGCACTTTGACTGATCCGCTCCACCATCTGTCAGTGTGCATACAAGCAGGTAAATGGGGTAGAAAGTCTTGTGTCCTGTAATTGGTCATTCAGTCATCGCTGTGTCCAAATCCCTCCTTCTGTATGAGACAAGCAGCATTCCAGTGGGATTGCATATTGCTGCAGAGACAACAACTGTACCTGTCTGTTGGTGTGCAAAAAAAAAAAAGGGAGAACCACGGACAAAGAGATACACATAGAGAAAGAGAAGAAGACGGATGTGTGTGTCCTGCATGTGCGTGGATTGTGATTAAAAAAATAATACTGACAATAAGTTGATCGTGGTGAATTTCCATTATTGGGATAATCATGAATATTGTGAATATCCTAACGAACTGACTGCAGTTTATACAGTGTCCCATCTGTGACACAATAAAAAAAAGTCTGTAATGTTGTCATATGTCGTAATGCTTTGAGGAAAAAGTCATAATGTTAAGAGGAAAAAGTGGTAGTGTTTGGAGAAAGATGAAGCTACATAATCTCGTCTTTTTGTTTGTGAACAGCTCACTTGGATCAACAGGAGAGGCAACTTATTCTCTCTGATCCACCTCTGATTACTTCTGCTTCTGGTAATGTCCTCAGCTCCCATTGGCACATCATAAAGAAATAAGAGGACAAGTGCAGATTCTAATCTTTTATTGAGAGACATCCGGAGCAAGCTACTGCTATTATTATCCCTCTGCATCAACTTTAGTTAATGCATAATTTTGTTAATTACTTCCGCCAAAGAGGTTATGTTTTCGGTTCAGTTTGTTTGTCAGCAGAATTACAGAAAACTATTAGCCCGATTTTAATGAAAATTGGTGGAAGGGTGTAGCATAGGTCAAGGAAGATCCATTACATTGTGGAGTGGATCCAAATCACGGGGCGGATGCACAAAGTATTTGTCACTTTCATTAACAGTGCGAGATAGGGCATGGCCTTGGCTTTTTGTCCGAGTGCCTTCTAGTGCCTCTAGTTATCTTTTTCTGTTTAAGAGAAAAAAAAAGAAATCCTCACAACACCTATCACATTTTACTGTGTTTTTTGGTGTTTTACGCATTTTATACAATCTCTTCACTCATAAGTTAAGAGATTGTAGTAATAAGCCCTAAATAGAGGCGGGTTTCTGCTAAAATGAAATGATGCTATACATGTGGGATAGGGATATTTTCTAACATAGTGAATACCATAATTGCTTTTACAGCTTGTGATTTTAGCTTAGCCATTTAAATCTCACCACAGGCGGCAGCAGAGTGCCCTCACTGAAGGGCCGGTGCCATCGAGCCACAGCAGTCCAGACCACAAGCTTGAATGCCAAGTGACAGCTAACCCCATTCAGAGGCAGTGTACGAGCCACTGCGTCATTCATCCATTGCTGTTTGGGTCAATTATGACAAACAACTCTTCTGCGCAAATTGTCAAAGCTACAGCCGGACATTTATGGCAATTTGTATATGTGCTCGTACGCTATTTCTCATAGATTTTTCTGGATACAGAGAAAGTTACTGAGACATGGGAAGTGTGTGGAATTAAAGTTAAAGCAGCTTCATTGCCCCGTTTCCTCACTTCTCATTCACATCATAAAGGTAAGAAAGGACTCTTCTGTTTTCAGTGCCTCGGTATAGTTTCAAATGAATCATCCCTTCCACATGTTTGCCTAATGATTGCATGTCTGCACTTGCTCTTTTCCAACACATCATCACAGACTGTCTGTGGTTATGGGGTCACGAGCCAGTGTGTTCTCAATCAGAGCTACTGTGGTTTTTATTACCAGCATTATAGTCGGAACAAAATGAGCACGTTTGCATGTCTTTGTATTCTAAATGTGGAATTGTTTTACCTTTAAGAAGCAAGGCACTGTGATGATAATGTAAGCAAATTGCTTCGGGCCAAAGTCATAACTCAGTAGCAAACTTACTTAAAAGGGAAAAAAAGAGATGGATAAAATGATCTCACATGTTTAGCTGCCCTCTGGAACATATTAGCTGTACATTTTCTTAGAGACCACGTCACAGACACTTCGACTAGATTTTAAAGGGGACATAATGTGCTAATTTTTAGGTTCATACTTGTATTTTGGGTTTCTAGAACATGCTTACATGCTTTCGTGTTGAAAAAACACATTATTTTTCTTATACTGTCTGAATATACCTGTATTCACCCTCTGTCTGAAACGTTCCATTTTAGCGCCTGTCTCTTTAAGACCCCCTCCCGAAAAAGCCCGGTCTGCTCTGATTGGTGTTTCCGGGTCTTCTGCATCTGTACTCTTGGTGCACCATAACTGCAGCCAAGGAATGACTGTAACAGCACTGTAGTGGCACTTTCTACCTATAGTATGGTTGTGACCAGAATTAGCTATATTTACTAGCCAAATGCTAGTAACATGTGCAAGTGGCTAGTAGATTTGCTTCAATTACTTGCCAAAAAAAACCAATGGTAATCTATTGAGTGGCTGGTATATTTTGACAATTCACTAACCAAAAAAGTTAATTTTGGACCCTGGTTGTGACATCACAACTTCAAGGAAGTCCTGACGGTTCATTTAAAGGCACAGTTCCTGAATACAGGCTGTATGCATTTCTCCTTCGATTGAATGTTTTGATACTTTCACAGTATTTATTTCGTACCTAGACCTGCTTTATAAAAAAAAAAAATGGAAATCTCATTTTTACAATATGGGACCTTTAAGGTGTTCAAGCCATAGGTGGCTAGTTATTCTGTTTGCACCTTAAGACTATGGTGCCTGTTATTATCTCCTCCAAGTTGGTTTGTTTTATGTAGACTGTTATTTCAGATGATCCAGAGTAGCATGTGTGTAATTACAGCATGTGTATCTAAACAGAGACTCACATGGGCTCTGCTGTCATAGTGCTTCAAAGTGAAGAGTATTTGTTTGATTGGAGAGCATGATAGGGCATGCAGGCCCCATGAGCTCTGGGGCTCTACTTTAAGCCCCAAAGAAGAGCCATGACATGGATCAAAGGTCCACTGAGGCCAATGCAACATCTCAAAGGACTGTGAATGAGGCTGTCATCCAATCTAAGCTTTGGGGAAGATTAGCTCACAGGAAGGGCTATTATTTCTCCCTCTTTTCTGCATATAGACCACATCACTGCTCTTTCTTTCAGTTTTATGTCTTTAAGCTGCATGAAAAACCAATCTGTAATTCAGACGTTGGTTGTCTGGGTCAGAGAATTATGGTGTAGAATTTCTGCACTGTAAAAAAAGGAAGAAAGTATTCAGAAAAGGGAGCCTAGCATGTCTCACCAGAGAGAGTCTTCGATGAAGCACAAAGAGAGAAAACACTACGAGGCAGCAAATTATGGCGCTTGAGGGGAAATAAAGAGAGAAGGAGGGAGAAAAGCGAGGAAAGATTGCCGGAGAGGGAGGAGAGAGTACGACTGCAGCGCACCATAAAGCACTAACCCAAAGCCACGTCAGCACAATAGAACAAGGCAAAAGTGGAACCCCAGACTTCCCTCCCCTCTACCACCCTTATTTTCACTGCTTTTCCATCGTCCAGCTCCTCCTACGATATCAAATATTACAGGGCTGGATTTTTCATGCATCTGGTGTGTGTTTTCAAAGGGGGGAATTAGCACACATTATCTTTATCCCTAAATTATCTTCAACATTTGAATGTGTGTGACTAAGCAACAGGACTAACTGGAATTTTCCAGATGTGCTCTCATTTCTTTACATGTACAAGGCTTACAGTAAAGGCTGTACATACAGTATGTGTTTTAGTAAGGCATAAATAACTTCACAGGGGAGTGAAAAATGTAACAGCAGGCATACCTTGGCTAAAATCCCATAAAGCAAAGATAGAGTTGACATAAATAATCAAGTTACAGGAGCCAATAAAACTGCTGCCTGGAGGGGAAGGAGAGGAACAGGCTACGAGCAAATACAAATTGCTTTCCAGCTAAATGTTGTAATCCAAGTTTACTATGATGTAGGGTGAAAGGTCATAAAGCTGACCAGATGGCAAGGCTGTGCAGAGACAACTTGTAAGAAATGTTAAAGAAAACATCTGTAGTGATTAACCTGGAAAAATGATTTGAAAATTGCTTTGAACCATAAAGACATAAATAAAACCGTAACTAAAGATGGACGGCGTGACAACGCCACAAAAGTGAAGCCAAAACATCTTGATCGCCCCCTGGTGTCTGGCTGCAGTATAGGTCATAAACCCCGCCCCCTCCATGTTTGCAGATGGGACCAAACAAACAATTATAGTACACGTCAGATCTTTTTTTCCCCAAAATGGTATCTGTCATTTTAGGTCATTCTTATCATGCTGATGTAAGTTCGATACCACCTACTGCACAGACTGGTTGCAAAAATACAAGATGGCGGCACCCTAATCTGGGATATTTTGGCTTCACTTTTGTACAGTGGGAGGAAGTGGAGATGTGTCGTCCATCTTTATATACAGTCTAGGATTGTTTGATGTCTCAAGAGAAAATTTAAAAAAGAAATGCTTTGTACTCACCTGGATAGAGCTGTTTGGTGGGGGCGCTGAGCTGGGCGTCTTTGGATACTCTGTAAGCCACATCGGGTCCTTGTGTTGACCTCCGATGTGAGCAGAAACCCGTTGTTTTTTTAACACCCTCAGGTAAACTGTGAAAATCTAAAATCTTCAAGAGGTCTGCTGGTTCCACTAGAGAGAAGGGAAAGAGACACAAGAAAAAAAGGATGTTAGATTTTTTATATATAGTACTTAAATTGTCTCGACATTTGTCCAAACTCCATAGTACAAATTGCTAAATTTACAGCCCATACATCATATTGTTTATACAATGCATATATAGATACAACCATTTGAAAGCCCAGAATTTCTGTCTATCAAATAAGCCTTAATTATGACCATTCCCTCTATTTTCTGTCTTTTGCTGACTCAAAAGCTCGAGTTACTCAGCAGGAGATCTCACTGTTGTGGTTCAGAGAAGATCTCAGTTATCCATTTAGGTGCTAAACAGAGATGTGCCCATTTATAGATCACCATGATCATGGGTTAGAGCTGCAGAAAACCCCATCCTTCCATCCATTTCCCTGCGATGCTAAATCTACTGCTGCCTCCCTTTGGCCACAACCATGTAATTAGCACACTTTCAGGCCGGTCGTCCCGGCTGTAACCAGGCCACCGCAGCAGTACACTAGGTCAGAACAATGTGACATGGGGTTTGACCCTGGACCGCACCCTTGCATGCCAAAACCACCCAGGACAAACAGCTGTTCCTGCAGCCAGATGCACACACAACAAGCTACATGATGACACCCATTAGCATCCAGCCTTGTCCCAGCAGAGATCTGGACAGAAAAGGACACTGGGTCACGTCTATAGGGACAGTCACAATAAGGAAGGGGGGCTGTTTTAGAGGAGGGCAAACACTAAAGCGAGGAAGCAAACTAAACAGAGGACAACAAAAGGATTTTATGGCACAGGAGTTTTAGAAATGAAACAAAGACAAAAGCAAGCATGCTGTGGTATTCTGCTGGATGCATTTTTGTGTCGTTACGTAAATGGGGAGTGTCAAAGGCAACCCCTCGGACAAGTGTAAAAGCATTGCACACACACCCACACCCACACACAGGTACAGAAGTCCCAGTGTCAGGCTACAAAGACCACACACACCGTTCAGAGAAAAAAGGAAAAAAAAAAAACTTTCAATAGCCCCCATCCATCTGAAAGTGAAAGGGATGCTGGGAAAGGTGGAAAAGCGAATGGACAGAGCGAGAGTGTTTGTACATTCTGCGTTACCCTGCAACAACCTCCAGCTGGATGTCATTACACAGGGCTCACGTGCAGCGCAGATCAATTTAAAAAAAAAAAAAAGACTCGACATTCTCAAACAGAGGTCTCCATTTAAGAACACTTAGGCTGCACGTGTTCGTCCACAGCTGTACAGTGATGGAAAGAAAAAGGTCCTCCTCATCAGCTGAAGTCTGATTGCATGTTGCCTACATTATCTGATCATGAACAACTAAAGAAAACACACTGAGACCAAGAGTTAGTCAAAAGTAACCAAGTTCTTTGATTTACAAAATACAATCACAAAAACTTCAGTTTGCAGCACAAAATTTACCATTACTCAACACATATCTTACTCAAATAAGATATAAACATACTGCACGATATGAGGAAAATATGCACTATTCGATAACAGTGTTGAGTAATGCGATAACAATATTCCTTGGGGTAAATAAAGTGTACTCATTTGTGCCTTTCTGCTGCTTTAAGAAGCTGGAATCAGAGAATTTAAACTTTTTTTCTTTACTTAATTACTCAAACTGATCGATTATCAACATAGTTGGAGATTAATTCAATAGTTGACAACTACTCGATTAATCTTTGCAGCTCTACTGTTTATACACACAGTCTGGAACAAGTCTAGACCATTTCAAGGAGGAAATGTGGGATTTGAGTCAGATACATTTGGTGTGTGTATCGATTTCCTCATCTCACTCTTTCTATCTCTCTCCTGAGCCTGCCTGCTCTTCCTGTCTTGGAGGAAGTCTATTATCCCATCCCAAAATCTGTAATTGTATTTCTGCACATGAAAGTGTGGAGCCCTGCACATTGCTTTGGGGGACATATTAGGCAGACAGATCTGTAACAGCACCTCATCTGGGAGAAATATATTAATCCAAGCACCACACCCATCTGTTTCAAAACCCACCTAGTCCAGCATTTCAGCATGTCAAAGGGATATTCATATTCCTGGAAGCACATACCACAGGATGACAGAGCCTTTAAGCAGGCGAAGGGTCTAAGCAAAAAAGACAGCTTTGTCTGTCATCGAGTCATAATGAAGAGACGGACAGAAACTCGCCCACCAGCCAGAAAATGTCTATCATTCACCATGAAGTGATGAAGGAGCTTCATTTAATGAGCTCGTCTCTGCAACGGTGTAATAATAATGTCAGAATGTCAAAGTGATGTAGTTCTGTTACAAATGCTATGATTGATCTGTCATTAATAAAAAGTATTTTACTGCATCCTTTGGTCTATAGGTGGGAGATTGTGGGGTGCTGATCATTTGATATGGAAAAAAATGGGATGCACATGATGCAAATCTATCTGCATGTGGAGAGTCTGTTACACTAGTTACTTAGCAACTGAGGCGTTCATGGGGCTGAATTCCTACAATACCCTACAATACAGCATTAATGCACAGGGACTCTTGGGGGTGTAGAAGTAGGCTAATAAGCACCCAGGAAAGCATAGGCCTACGTCCTATTAACCGCTTTTAATTCTATTAATAAACCCTTTTTTTTAACCTTGTTGACAATTGCTAAAAACTGCAATTTTCTGTGGTGCAAATTGTAGCAATACTTTGGTCTAGTTGGCTGATGCTGGCTGAGAGACACATTACAATTAATAGAAAACAATCACTGCATGTTTTAGAATAGTATAGTCCTGAATCTTTCGTCAATGCAGGGCATTGTTCAGAAAAAAAATGCTAAATCTCTCGACCACACTCAGAACTTGCATAAAATTAACATCTATATCAGACAAACAGCATGCAGGATTTTAACAATCAACAAATCCTGCTAGAGCTTCCTTAAATTCAAAATCAGTTTCAGTGAGACAGACACAGGGAGTTACAGTTTCTCAGCTACTAATATGAGAGAAGTAAGTGACGCATAAACTGGCACATGAAGCGTTTTCATTTAATACCGTTTTTAACAAGGACCATGGTTGACCAAAAGCAAAGCTCCCACTTTTTGCCCTTTTCTCAGACAGCCACAAATGTTCCATGTAAAAGCAACAACAGTCTGCTCTGACACAACAGTAAATCCCTCTGACCTGCTAACATCCAACAGCCCATTATTCCCTTGGGAAATAAATCAATCAATCACACTGACGGTTGCACAGAAGGAGTCCATACAAGGCATGGAAATAGCTTAATTGTCCTAGGATTAAACGCAGCGACCACTGTTGAAATGTTGGAGCTTACAGGTCACATTAAACCCAAACTACAGTATTAAGATCTGCCAACGGTTGATCACGTTCGTGTGGGGTTCGTCTGTGATTCTCAGATTGTTACAACCAACGAGCGATAGCCTCCCTTTTCCATCGCCTCTTGATTCATCTTCTTGTAGTCTCTTCCTACCACACACACACACACAGTCTCCCCATTTCCTTATATGGACACAACCTTGCATAAGCCCTGCCACTAGAGACTCTGGTGGTGACAGGTACAAACACACTTCATATTTAACCTCATATAATCCTAATACTCATATAGGTGTAAGAATAGCCTACTTCAAGAGTATTGTCTACGTTTACATGCACACTAATTTTCCACTATTATTGCGAATATCACAATATTCAGAATTTGGATATTCAAGGCCTTTTTGCAAATATAGCATTTTCCGATTAAGACACGTGGGATATGGCGGGATTATTCGAGTTCTCGGAGCATTCTTTGGACATGTAGCACATTCAGAATATGGGTCTCAACTGGGGTTTTTACCACAGTTTTGCGACCGTTTATGGCCTCTTGCCTGTTTATGGTCAGCTCTGTGCGTTGCTATGGTTATTGTACACAAACCAACTAGCCAACAAATCCTATTTTGCATGGCTGCATGTATACAGGAATATTAGTGGTACATTCATTTTCATTAGCCATGTAAACAGCTTAGTCTGTTGTCTTTTACAGAATAAGGGCAAAAAACTGAATATTTTGTGAATGTAAGCATAGCCATCCTGTCTACATGGCAACTAGGGATGCCACGGTGAGGAAATTTTCCCACCGTGTAATAAAGTTGTGACAACACCTTACGGTTACACTGTAAACGCACCGTGGATGGTTGTGCTCCAGTCGAGCTTTTGCTGCACGGCCCATTTTGACAGCAGACACGGGGCAGAAGTGCCCCTCGGCACTGCCCACTTCCCAAAATGTAAAATTAAATTATTAAGTTGATGTAATTAACATTAACTTTATTGATCCTTTATTAAATAACACTGCTGTAGAATCATCATTGTGCACAGGTGCAAACAGCTGCTGTGATGACAGACTCGCTGCTGCAGTCTGAGAGCGGACCCACTTGATGCCCATTTCAAAGCATGCATTCAACAAAATATAATATATTTAACAACTTGTGATAACTTAATAATCATTTCATAAAGGCTACAGCACTGTAAGAAGCATAAATTAAGTCCAAATGAACATTTTCGATGCTCCACCTGCAGTCGGGACCCGGAGCTTCCCCCTCTCTCCCTCGTCAAGCGCTGTGGGTTCTCCGAGAAACTTACTGAATCCCACAGAAACAGAAATGTTTCGTTTGGTTGGGAATGAAAGTGGGGGAACTAAAGATGACACACATCTAAATTTTATTCATGACCCGGTAGTATTTATTCAGCAATTGGTGAAAAAATATAAGCTGCACGGAACAGTCTATCTGTTATATTTTCTCTGTGTGCCGCAAGTGAATCTTGCAAGAAAACACACTGATAATCTATTACAAACAATAGAGATATAAATGACATGATTCTTCACTTTTGCTTTTCACTTTGACACTAACTCCACCAGCAAGCAGTAGGGCCGATGGGCGAGTAATGTAATCGGTGTATGCCCCAACACCGTGTAACACCGGTAACACACCACGGCATGCCTAATGGCAACGATATCATCTCAGTGTCACTTTGTGTGGAAAGGTGCTCATAATGCTGTTCTTGCTCTTGAACTTATTTGGAAAGTCTGTCTTCACACTTGAGTGTCGACACACAAACACCAGCAGCGGCTGACGGCAAAGTACCTCCATTGATCAGATGTTTCCAACAAGCCACAGCCATTTTATTACTTACTTACAGATGACACAACAACACACAGACCGTGATAAATGATTCAAATAAATTCCTCTGGGCAACAACAACCTACAATTACAGTGCATCATGACAATATGGCTGTCATAATAACAATAACAACATCATAATAACAGCCAGCTCAGCACCACAGGGAAAGAAGAAAAAAGGCGGGGGGGAGTCTGTAAGGAGCATCCAGTCGATGCTAACCATGTCACGACCCCTGCTGAGGAGTGTTGCTTTTGCTAATCCACACTGACACAAACTAATCCCATGAAAGATCAGCAGCTTTTTTGGGAAGGAAACAATTGTCATCGGGATGCCCCTCATTCCGTACCCCGATAACCACTAATTTCCTTCCATCAATCAGCCTGTTATATTATCAAACTGTTCCACTTTCTCATTTCCATTTTCCAATTTCCCTTTTCCTCATGTGAAACCTGTTATTTTTTCATGCAAGGTTTTAGATCCCCTGATGGATCTAAAAGCGGCCACAGGGCCTCTTCTGGGTCAGCTGGAGGTGAGCCAGGTGGAGAGGGCCAATTAGCAGCTTACAGGAAAAGAGGAGGGAGGTGAAAGGATAGCATAATATATCTTTGCCTGGATGCCAACTACAAAATAATAGACATATCGAAAACCCATCTAACAGCAACGTCTTTTCCAATAAAGCGATGACTCCCCTGAGCCATTTTCTCAGTGAGAAAAGGCACTTCAGAGAGTTATAAATACAAACATTATCAGCTCTATTTCCCTCTCTCTTTGATGTATCCGTTCCGTGCATGCCTTCATTCATAAATTTCTGTCACCGGCAGTCGACCTTCCAGCGGAAGCTGTCTTGACCACATCCTAAGCCGCAGGTATGGGTCTCAGTCCTACCTTGTTAAGCTGAGATGTTTACCCACTTAGCATGGCAGATCCCTCGAGAGACCAACACCTCTGGCACTAGATGCTAAAAATACTTTTCCCTCTGACCACAGCCCCGCACATGCAAGAGGCAGGTTCTCCGCAGGTACACAGAAACTGTTTATTTGACACGGTCTTGTGTACATTTGCCAGTCTGCCTTCCCTCTTCTGCTTCTTGAACTACTTTCATGCAACGGAGCAGGGCACAAAAAAAAGCAATACTGTATATACAGTGCATCCTTTAAGTATTAGCGCTCGTTGGAAGCTTTTTCATGTGTAAATACAAACATCTTATTTCCTCAGCCTCTCATGTTACACCGGGGCACTATTTCAGAAGACTGTAATGCACCGATCAGCCACAGGGCCTCTGCTGTCCACAAGTAAATGTATTTACAACTACAAGACAAGGACAGCGCTGCCAGATGGGAAATGTTAAACTATCATACCACAGGCTTAAAATAATCATATTTTGGGGGAAATAATCATACATGAGTCATAACCACGAAAACAAATAGGGGTAAATGTGTAATATAGCGAAATGCGTATTTAAACGACTGTTTGACAAGCCTACGAATTTACCCACATCTGTTTTTTTTTATATATATATATAAAGCAAGCTGACGTAGCTATGATGCATGGAAGGGGGTTAAGCATCGAGCGGGTGGGAGAGAGACTACGTTCATCATAGCCTACACCAAGCTTGATTGGCTGGAAATAGGTCACATGAGAAGAGATGCATAAACACAAACATATGATCCATATTTTGCTATCCTGATCATGTTGGGAAATGAATTCAAATGAGACAGCGCAGACTAAAACGAACTACTTTTTACTAATCGTAAAAAAAAAAAAAAAAATGTAAATGGTTAAAATGATTGTATATTATGGCACTTATTATGGCGTTACTGATCGTACAGAGGGCAAAATGACATGAAGTTATAGTATAAGTTCAATCAGTAAGACTATTCTTTTGCATGCTTAGACCTGTAGTTTAATTTGTCATGCATCCTGCCATTCACTCCTCTCATGCATGCTCACTCATTATATTCCTTGCTGTCCTTTATGGGGCTGTCAATCATGATATCAGCTGTTCTCCTCAGCTCGTCAGCTGATCTCATCTATCCAATAGCACAGCGACACACCTACATCGTTAGCCTATCACCCTGCTGCCCCCCTCCGCCTTTAGTACAGGCTGCTGTCATTCATGTGGTATGTTCTCGGCTGTTTTGCAATTAAATTCTGTTCTCCTGTTACTGTCAGCTGTCGTTTCAGTGCAAATCATCGCAAATGGCAAAGCGCCCCATCACCGGCAGTCTTTGCAGATTCATCAGCTCCATCAGTCTCATCAGCTCTATTAGCCTCATCAGAATCATCAGCCACCACCACCACCAGTGTCTGGACTCGTGATTTATCTTGCTGCTGCTCATGACAGACACCCCTCGATCACAAATCTCCCTGTAGAGTCTAAGCGCCAAAGTCTTTCTGCCAAGACTTAATTATCTTATATCATCTATTGTAATAAACATTATCTTTACTTCATTCACTTGTCTCTCCTGATTGAAATATGATAATTATCGTACATCTGGCAACGGACATAACATGTTAAAGGAGAAAGAAAATAGGGGAGCTGTGCTGTTCCTTAAGTGTAACTGTGGTTAACGGCTCAAAGGATTCACACAGGATTAATGCACCTCTCAAACTTCTTTTCCTCAAACTCTACACAACTCAAGCTTGTTTCTTGCTATGAAGCCCTCATCTTCAATGCTTCAAAACTTTTATTTTCTAAAAGATAAACTCTTAGATAGGTGGGGTGAAAACTACTCCTACTCCCACGTTTAGGTCTTCCCATGTGCAGAGTGGGAACTTGTAAGTGTTGTGTAAAAATCAAAGCGCTGTATCTTTGATGTCTTAAAAGAGGGGCGGTTAACTTTGTCTTCAGCTTTTTATGGGTTTGTTTGTCAGACATGGGCTGGATGAGGTTGCAGCATTGTAAAGGATAATGGATTCATAAAAGTATATAGTTTAAGTGTGAATTATTTTTAAAATGTGTGGTGAAACTTACTACATTACAACCGACTGTTACAGAGAGAAGTGGGCATGGTGTGGTTTTGCAAAGATCTTCCCCTCCCTACACTTTCTTTCTACCTTTTCTTCTCTCCCTCTATGAACAGTAGCTTGAGTGCCAGATTCATAATCCTGCTCTCGGCTCAGTGCCAAGACTGTGGTGGATCCCATTCCCCTAACCTATCCATCTCCCCTCAATTTCCACAAATGCACACATACATACACACACACACACACATTCTGCAACAACACTTAGTGACTCCAGACGGCACCATTTCATTTGACAGGAGGGGGGGTGCCGGACCAGTGAATTAGGATTTTTCATGGGGGGCAGATTAACATTCTTCCCTCTTTCCCTGCCCCCTATCCTCCTCCAGCCCTTCCTGAAGTGAGGCCTGACTCTCCAGGCACATGCTTGACCTGGCGCTGAGGACAACGTGTAATTAGCAGCCATAAAAAGGACCCTGCCTCTCTTGGAAAACAACAATGCCCAATGAGAGACTTCCCCCTCCTAGCGCGCATCACAGACAGGGAGGGTGTAAGAGTTTTTTTTTATTTCACCTGATTCTGTTATAAAACTGTAACTGAAGCCAACTGTTGTGGAGCTGGAGGCTCACTGTGAATGCAGACGGTTACAATTAAGGCCCTGACTTTAATTACTTAAAACAAGACTATGAAACTTTTAAAGCAGGTAAGACACTTATCCTCTTTCAAATTAAAAGTGGAATTCATCAGCAATGAAATGCTCTGGGTCAATGTAATACACCCAGGGGTTTGCAGCTACAGCCTTAATTGGTCTAGCATAACCAGCACCTGTGATGGTAAGCCATCTGGATCCTGACACATGGCCTAATCAATAACAATAACACTCATTAAATATATGGCATTTGCAGTGTGTAATAGTTTCTCTGATCATTTTCCCTTAGGAGGTTAATGTTTCATCTCATAAAAGTGTATTCACTTTGATTAAGTAACAGCCCTCCTCTGCTATAAAACAGCGAATAATCTTTAAAGTGCTCCTCCTCCATGTTTTAAAGTATGTAAAAATACTCATACGCAATGATTAATATTTTGTTTAACATGGTTTTCCCACCAAAAAAAGCAAAACAAAAGCACATCTACTCTTCTAGACATTCTTGGATCTGGCCTCAAGCCCCGCCCACCACTGCAGTTATGCTAGTCACAAGTGACTTGATTGGTTCCTTGGACATATGATGTCATAGAACCTGGCTGTCTGAATCCAGATTTTTGAGACTGTTGTTGGCACACTGCAGTTTCAAGGCAGAAATTCTCAGTCATGGTGTTGACTGCTCATGTCACTGATATGTCTTGTAGCAAATAAAAAACACCATATAGACATGTTAACGGTTAAAAACGTGATTTTCACGAGAGTGGCTCTTCAAAACACAACTCCCGCACAATACTAAAGCATCAAGCTATCAGGTCCAAGAATATAATAACTAAAAAAAAAACTAAGGCAACTTCCATCAACATTGACCTTAAGTTGTTGCTTCTGGCTTTCATGTGACCAGACCTGGAAATCATACTGCAGGCATTACGCTTGCTAGATTGAACGCATTACATACACTGCATGGACATCCTGTGAGAGAACACACACTCTAGTGCAGATATGCAACACATGAGTAAACTAACGCCAGCAGCACAAAACTGAATGGGTGTCAGTTTGCAAGATGTCAAGCAGTCACACACACCTCCGCACCCCGGCTTAATTAATTAGGCTACTGCTCCTCTACATGTAGCCTGAGCTTTGCAGTGAGGCTCAAACTAAAGGTTGCAGCAACATGTGCAACATACTGTACTCTAGGGCTGCCCCTTGAAAGTCAGAGATCAGAGTCAGAGACCCCTCAGTCAACTGAGATTCTTAAAGTCGAGTCGTCGTTTTTTGTTTGTTTTTTCGTCCGTCAGCGTGCAGTGTAGAAGGAGCTACCTGCCTGAAGGTGTGTCTTCAGTGGCGTGGCTTTTCGGAGCTACGGCTGTGTATTTTGGCCGAGTTTGTATTTTTAAACATTAGTATTTTAAAAAGTATTCTTCATGTCACAGAAACCACTGAGAGTATTGTCCGTGGTGTCGGTGCTCTGCGCATCATTCATTTCCTAGAAATTCTTCACAATAAAAGTGCCCTGTTATTTTGCTATTTAAAAGCTTTTATTGTGAAGCAACAAAATCAGGAAGTGTTCTTCCTCAGCACACTTAACACAACTTCCACAGCTGAAAATGAAACAGAAAAAAGCAGATATCTGAAAGAAAAAGCAGCGATGTAGGAAACTTGAAACCAGAGATTCAGTTAGATGCTACAAAAGTACTGAGAGCTGAACACACGAGACTTTTAAAAACACCTTTTTCTCTGCTGACATGAATACAGTTGCTGCTCGTAACAAGCTGAGGAGGGGGCGGAGCTACATGCAGCTGCGGACCTGCGTCGCATCTCAGCTTGAGTCCTACCAAAATCCTACCAAGAGTTGCGTGATATGACCAAAAAACAATCGTAATAATAATAACTGAGAAAAATATACATTTATGTTAATATGGGTAAATACAAAGTTTAAAAATACTATTTATATGCAATTGGTGATCCCTGCGAATATGGTGTAACAGGAGATTATGTAATTTATATGAGAAGAATTAACACATACTTCCTCTTAAAAATGAAAAGTTGTATTTATGACCAATAAAAGACACTCATTCTCAATTCAATACAGGGGTTTTCCTGCTACAGTCTGACTTGGTCTGTAGTTTATGGTGGCTAATGATAGCAAACTTTAGATTAGAGCTGCAATGATTAGTCGACTAATTGATTAGTCAATCAACTATTTTGATAATCGATTTATCGTTAAAGTAATTTTTCATGCAAAAATGGGAGAAAATGCTGTTTTCAGCCTCTCGAATATGGAGATTTCCTTCTTTTCTCTGTTTTCTATCAAATCCAAGTAATATCTTTGGGTTTTGAACTGACAAAACAAGACATTAAAGACATCACATCACACAAGACACTTTCTGACATTTTATAAACCAAATGATTAATCGAGAAAATAATTGTTAGTTGTAGCCCTACTTCAGATTGCTGTGTAACTGTCACTGACAGTAATGAGTACTGACTTTACTTTCTACTTTTTGCTTGCCTAGTACCACTTGTGGCCACAGTAGGAGCTACAAATGGCCACTTAAATGCTAAATTATTAGCATAATTAGCAATCATCATGTTGTCAGCTGCTTTGTTTTGAATAAAGATGAAGAATGCCTCTCAAAGGCAACTGAGGACAGTGTTTACACTGACAGCACAATGAAGTCTGTAAATGACCTCACATGCCAGTATCAGTTAAGCTTCCTTCTATCGGACAGCTTTAATCCAGACTTTTCAGGACACTGACCCAGTGACCGGGGCTGAGAGTCTGCACGTGAAAGTAGCAGCAGGGAGGAAGAGGCAAAGAAGGAAATGAGAACAGTGAGATCTTTTTGTTTATACACCTAATGCACTCATTTCCTTGGTCACAATCAACTCATTCTGGCTCATTCATGATGAGATAGTCAAAGATTAACCCCAGCCTCTAATTGCAAAATTACAGGAAACACAAAGCGAGATGAATTTAGAAACACAAGAAATGATAATGCAAAGACAGACTCAGAAAGATCCGCCCAGAATCTGCAGACATAGTCTTGCATATTCACCCCTACACTCAACGGGCGTACTGACTCACACACGCACAAAAACACGAGCACACAGACCTGAAAGATGATCCAGAGAACAGAGAGTTTTTCTGACCAGAGCTTCTCTTGTGTAGGCTCATTGCTTTAGCCAGACTCTTATTGCTTTAACAGGGGGAATACCAGATGGTTTACTTCACTGTCTCCACGCTGCAGCTCACAGCAGTGAGGATAAATCACTGTCTGCAGTCCACCACAGACTAAGATGGAAAAACTGAGTCAAGATTCCAAGGTGCACCTCTGAATGCTCATTTTACAGCAAGAAACTGCAGGAATGGTACATTTGAGGCACATGTGTGATGGCCTTCATCACTGTCTTTTTATCTCTTCTTCTAATTCATCCCTCTTATGTCTCATTTGGCACCAGCTTCATTCAGTTTTATTTTCTAATCTCCATTAGCAACTCCATTTCCCGCTGCCTATTTTATCTTTTTCCTCATTCTGTCTATCCCACAGCAGATATGGTGTTGATGGCTGACTGCTGAGAAATGTATGATAAAAGAGGGCCCCGCAGCACTGACATTACAGAACTATTTCCTCTCACCCAACCTCTCAGATAACCACTCTTCCAGCACCAAACACACTGACACAAAGCAATGAAACTGAATCTAATGAAATGTGAAATGCACAATAATGAAGCTTTTCCAATGACACACAAGTAATGCCTATCAAACTTAAATGGCACATTTTCATGCTTCTTAGCTAATAATGGGAATCAATCCGAATATGCAATGTTTTCTCACAAAAGTAAGAGTTTCATCATCATTAGTGAAATGCTCTTACCCAGTCCACATAATCAATATATACCAACATACAGCAACAAGAGCAGATGAAATACAACATTAAAATGTATTTATTAGGATATTTTATGCAACTAAAAGCATCAACATTCTCAATTAAAATCCTGTATTGCTTCTAGACTAATAATGTTTCGTTAGAATAGGCCATCACTGAATACTCACGACTTGAGTCAAAAAGGAAGTAAATGTAGGTAATGGATCAAAAGCAGCCATTTCCTGATGCACAAGCAATCATATCAACAATGTGGAAAGGGAAAGGAAATCACAGAGACAGGATGGGCAGAGTTTAAAAAAAACGTAATGACACAGCTTCAGCGAGGTGTGGAAAGAATGACACAACACGAAAACGGAAAAATAAAGGGAACATTTAGGTTATCAATCACTGTTCTTGTGATACTGATAATAACACGCACTGTAATTGCAGCCTGGGGTAAGGAAAGCCTGCCATATCATGCAGTGCCAAATAATCTGCTGGAGTTGCAGCGACAGCCAAGTCAACCATCAATTCATCTCTGACTGACACTTTAACCCGTGTTGTACTTGAGCAACATCAACCCTGTGGGTGAACAGAAGTTACTGCAAATAAATTGTCTGACTGACAGTAGGCTACTATACCTGAGTCATCAAAATCAGCTTCCAATGTCCATGGTTGGGAAACCAACCAGTCTCCTAGAAATTACATTTATATACTACCACTACTTCTATAAACTTTGTTTTACCAATTACGTTACACGAGGAATCATAATGACTGCATGCATTCTTTGGCATTTTGGGTTTTTTTCATGCATACAAAGTGCAGGACTTTGGTTAGGTTTGTGCAACAAAAGCAGTTTGGCTAAAATATTGTGGTTTCAGTTACATGTTATTGACTTTTTAATATGTAACCAAGATCACAGTTTTCCCTAAATTTAACCAAGTGCTGTAAATAGGGATTAGGATTTTATGGATACCCCTACTCTTCATCTTCTTTTTCATTATTGCATTTTAAAAAATATATTATTTATAAAAAAAAGAATGATTTCCGAACATGATTGGAATTCATTTATATTTCAAATATAACTAAATTATGTTTCTAGAGCAGCAGCGTGTTTTACAACAGCAGTGTTACTATATAAACTCAATAATATCTCACTCTACAATATCTCATATCTTATAAAGTTACAACTATGCTAGTTTATAGCATATCAACAAGGTGTTTACTTGCTGAGCAGTTGTCTGCCTGTCTATTCACATTAGGAGTGCAGTGAGACTCTGCAGATCCATGCTGGTACACAGGCAGAGTGTTGCATACTGTAAGAAAAGACCTTCATGCTTGAACAGGTGTATTGATAAAGTATTTTACATTTTACTCATGTACTCATAGTAACGAGCTTAATTAACGGAGCTCAGCCCTGACACAGAGAGCAGAGGAGATGCTGCAGCGTGATAATGAATTAAACCAAAATGTTCAAAAGAACAAATAAAAGAACCAGTGACGCCGGAGCTTATCAATACTACGGCCTTTAATAATTTAGCCCCGGTGCCATTTAATACCGTGTTCTGGTACTCATTTATAGCTGTAAGTGCGTACACATAACCATAGTTAAGTTTTTTCATGCTTTAATATGATATTGTATTGCAACAAGAGCAGATATTATAAAGACAACAAATAAAGTTGTCTGTGAACATTTTAGTTATACATTTTCAGACACATTAATTAACAAATTTGCCTCATTATGTTGGTAGAAAATATAATCCAGACAGCATTCAATTTTTTTTTACTAAATTAATTTACTGTTGCAAATTAGTACTATGTAAATGTAATTACTAGGCAACAAACACTTATTAGGCAAACACTTATTTCTGTTTTCTTCATTTATCTAAGTAACATTTCCTTCAGCTTGCTTCAGCACAAACTAGTGTTTGCTGTCAAACTCTTGGTCCCTTGTTACAACAAAACCAAATTAATTAAGTCCAGGGCTTAATTACAAAATACTGCTGAATAAGCAGAAACTTGAAGTCTTGATTAATGTCACCTTCTTATTCCAACTACCTACTCATTTCATCGCCTAATAAAGTAAAAATAGAATACGTCTGACGACAGTGACGTTTCTGGAGTGACCAGAAACCATTGTATTTCCCCTAGTAGGAAAGAAATGCTTACAGTCAGTATTCCTGCTGCCCAGGCTGCGGCTGAGCTCCGGCTGAGGAAGGGGGAACGGGGTTGGAAAGGATGAGTCATACATTGCTTTCCATGCTCAATGATTATAATACCCCATTACAGAGAAAAGCACTGTTTCCCAGCTGAAGTGAATACTCGGCTTGTGAGCCTGGACCAGACGTAACTTTTCACTCTGCCATGCACTACATGCAACAACAAAGCATACTGTTAACATTCAAATACAGGAGTGGGAGTTGCATCATGAGGTAGCACATCCAACTTCTACATCACTGATGTGTTCGTGTTGACATTTTAAACACCACTGCCTCCATTTTGTTCCCTTTTCGTCTGTCAGGGAGTTGAGAACAAATGATCCATCTTTGCCAGAGCTGCGACTAACGATTATTTTCATTATCGATTAATCTGCCGATTATTTCCTCGATTAATCGATTAGTCATTTGGTCTATAAAA
>JAOVVB010250267.1:0-20468 GCA_028570985.1 Heterobranchus longifilis | reverse complement strand
TTGGTTTAAGGAAATACAAACAGGCCAGGGAGTTTTTTCACTATCCAGGAGTGAAAGCACATTCAATCCAGACTTTCTCCCAGCAGCGCTGTGGAGATAACTCTGGTTACACGAGACTAGTAAAAATGTGAAACCAAAAGGTGGAATCCCTCCTCTGTGTTTTCTACAAATGATATTGCTTGTTGTAGGATTAGGTGTAACCTGCTTGTCTGTTTTTCAGGGTAACTCTTGCCTTTACTGGTGTAGGCCTCCTTGTGTTCCTCACCTGTGTTATCGGGCTGCTGCCGAACGGAAGGTAAGACTGATGACACGCTGTCTTTAATTAATCAAAAAGAAATAGAAATAGCTGTTTTCACACACAAAAGTACATCATGCTGTTGTATGCTCCTTCTTGCAGGATAAAAAACTTCCTGAGTCAGAAAGTCCATTTGATGTGCTACAGAATATGTGTCAGAGCCCTGACTGCCATTATAACCTACCATGACTGGTAAGGAACCTACGCTGCTGTTCAACACCTCTTTAAATATGTGATTACTAGTAACTTTCACTGGGTGTGAAGCCATTCCAAATAGTTTTTTGACTCCTCACAGAACAGTATTATTTTAACACAGCATTAGTGCACTTCCTAGTGGAATGTTTACAGTTCTGATCAGATGAGAACAGGTTATGTAAAAGAAAAGATGGCGCACACGTGGGAGTTATTCAGTCCTTGACAGGCTCTGAAATACTGTATGCAAAAACATGAGACACTCGGGTAATCTAATTAGGTTAGATGCACTTAACGGTAAGGTAAGGATGTCAACAGAAACCACTGTGTGACGGTACATGTCCACAGGGACCGTCATTTCCACGCTTCCCATGCATTGTCGATGTAAGCAGCTGTGCAATGCATACTGGTAGTGCCACAGCACGTTTCAGGAGACGGGGTGTCGGGATGCCCGGTCCTCATTTGCATATAGTTGAGGTCTAGGCTACGTTATGCAAATCAGGGGCATCCAGTACGACTGACTCGCCACCTTTCAAAGCTCCTGAAAATCTTTTAAACTAACCGTTGTCGATCTAAAATGAAGACACATTCAGAAACTGCATGGCTTATTTCTCACCTCAGATGTTTTCATTTTGCTGAACAATTTTTGCAATATAAGAGAACGTTTCCAAACCAGCCGCCATGTCGGTCCGGTTTGAAATCTGGGAGCCGACGAGTGAAAGTGTTCGGTGTAGCTTGTATGTTTTGTTTGTTGGTCATTAGTCACTGAAAAGAAATTGACAACTGCTGTGTCAGGATACAGGCACATCCATGAAGTGTCCAGTGCTGGATGGCCAGATAATAAACTTAGCTATTTCTGCTCAGATGTCAAATATGGTCTTGACAGTTCTACTGAAAAATCTGGAAATTTGAGTCTGGAAAAGTGTAGAATTTTGAAATGGAAAATTTGTAGGAACCCTGTGTATATTTTTAAGGAAAGCATATCATTACTGCAGCTGTTTCTATAAACTGGAAAGTTACCTGTGTAGCAAACATTTTAAATCCACACATTGTGGCTTAGAACATGCCCTTTTTTCCTCCTTTTATATGGAACTTGAGGTTCTTTGCAATTCCTGCAATACCCAGTTCTTACCCTTGGCTCCTTATCATTCCCACTAGCTTTTTTTCCCATTTTGCATGATGGCTGCTGCTGTTTGCTGTTTGATTGCTTTTCTCTTTTTAACACTGCTGCTTCAGTGTTTCCCTGCAGTTTTTCAACTACTTGGTCAATTTCTTTTCTGCTTTTGTACACTGTGTCTTGACAACCTATCACAAGTTCTCACTGAAATTATAGATGGGTGATATATTAAAATGTTTTGTTGCATGTTGGCTCACTTCTGGCACATGGTTAACGATTGCAAAAAAGTTGGTTATATAAGTATAGCAGTGCTCTGCTGTTGGTTATTGACGCCACAAAAAAACAAAATCTGTTTTATTGGGACGGTGCTCTGCACTGATGCTCACTTGCTCACTGTTGTGGAAGTAACTACATTTAGCAAACAAAAAATAACGTACATAAAAGGACAAATAGTGTCAATGGTTTGGTATCTTAAGAGTTTGACATTATAAAGGATTATGCTTTTTCCACAAAGTTTTACCCAAGTAGCTTTCCAAATGACATGACATTTAAGCAGAAGTTACCTTCTGAACAATTTATGTTTTGATTGACAGTTCTCACAAATTTTCGTACAGAGGGATATATTAAAAACCCAAGCCACTCAAATGTTGCTCATCTTGTTCACACGGCCCCTTTCTTCTTCTTTCTGAAAAATGATCCGCCCGCAGACCTCTTGCTGTGACAGCAAAGGGGGCCTACGTGAGATTACATAATGACAGATGAGTTATCTTTGGCGAACAGAAAGCAGGGTGTGTTAGCATTTGCAATGTGAGCACCCTGAGTATAAAAGGGAGGGTGCCTGAGGAGAGGCTGTCTGTCTACATTCATATTCATTGCAGCAGGTATATGAGCCTAGGTGAAGTACAAAAGCCTAGTCAGTAATGCTTTCTCATACACACAGCTACAGTCATTTTGTAAACATTTAACATAGCTATTTTGCAAGCGCATGTTTCACTATCCTGAATGGATCCAATATTGTGCACAGGTGATATGATCAAAGCGGATGTTGGTAGTGAAGATTTTATTTGAAATTTAAAGTAAAGCTGTCTGCTCGGAATGCCATACTGTCGTACTTCCTACTACATACTCAGTCTGTATGTAGTGCATACTGCATACTAAATAAAAGATTAAGTATGACATTACCAGCAGACTGTTCACACTGAAGTATGCTCAAGCAAGACAATCATGTGACTGCATCACAGTAACCACCGTTGCGCAGTCTGAAGAGACGCAATGCATTGTGGGCCAGTTGTGTATGTGCAGTAAGCTCACGTCTCATACCAAGAGATTCTTGCTAATGTTCTTGCCAATTTGACGTCACACTTTGTATGAATAGCATGCGATTCCAAACACTAGGAGGAACATGAAACAGCAGGTGGAGCTTTTATAGAGAGGATGGGCTCATGCAACAGGATGTGGAGGAGGAAGTTAATGCTTGTGTATTTGCCCATACTGTAGTCTATAACAGCTGGTGTTGTTTTTGGTTAACTGCAGTGCAGGCTTGACTGAATTTGAAATGAAACTGTTGAAATGACAACATTGATATCAAGGGACATTGTTAGTGAGATTGCTCATCTTATCTGAATGGAAGTTTGATTATTTATTTGCTCATATCTTGAGGCGTCAGCCAAAATAGAAGTAGATTCTTATTAGAATTTACACAATAATTCAGATTTAACTTGTCCCTTTCTAGGTCTGGTATGTATGGAAAACATATTTGTGTTTGTCCCTATTCTGTTTTCTTAAATATAAAATTCAGAATTTATTAAAAAAAAAAAAGATCATACAAGCAGAGAGTTTTTCATGGCGTTTACCACTGTGTGAGAGCGCGGGCCAGAGCGAGCTTGATGTCGAAATCAAGGCGAGAAGTATAATTAAACGCACACTCGTACAGAGAGCTGCCTCTACGCCTGTACATCACAGCCTGCAAAACAGCTCTGCTCCAAGTACCTTTCTAACTGAACCAAAACATAAAAAACAACCAAATATTAAGCTTATCTGAACATTTGAGTTATGCAGTAATGTAGTTATCAGAAACAGCGTAAGGAAACCATCCCTTTATGGCTGTGTTCATCATCGTTTCCATGGACACAGTGAATAAACAAGGCTGCACAGACTGCATGAAAATTAAATTATTGAACTTTTTTAAATTTATTCAATATGTTAAGGGAAAATAATATGACTATAGGGAGCGACTGATTAGTTTACTTCCTCTTTGAGCAGAGATGTTTGACAGCAGAACGTTATGCAACTTTATGCGTACGAGTCTGGACTGAACGGCCACGACGATGGGTAAATGCAAGTTTTCTGAGGACTGGCTTGACAATCCCAAATATAAAGCCTGGTTAGGGAAGGATTCCAAATAGGAAAAGAAATCTAGATGCAAACTGTGTGTAAAATCGTTCCGACATCTCCAGTATGGGGGAGGTGGCAATTAGAAACCATATGCAAGGACAAAAGCACTGTCGTCTTCTATGTAATCTACCAAGAAGTCTGGAAATTTCAGATGGAGAATTAGTAGGAACCCTGTCATAAGTAAGACAGGAACCTGTATCATTTCTTGCAGCCTTCTGAATGTCTGCCATCAAGGCCTGGCCTGTTGTAACACGTAACCACTCTGGGGCTAAAAATACACAAGTGACAGAGGAAGTGTTGCTCTCTCTCTCTCTCTATTTAAGATTGTAACTCTATCTTTGGAATGTGGGCTCGGTAGATTCAGGCCCTGCATGCTCTGGGGGTCAGGCCTTTTAACATATCCACCACGGGCAGCTTTGTTTCTCCCCAAAAGACTGGGAGAGGCAGTGGACTCACATTTCTATGAAGAATAATTTTGACTTGTGATTGCATTGCTTTCTTCATTGCCATATTGTGCACTAAAAGTGTTTAGTTTATTAGGGTCTCCATTAGCTAACGCCCTGACCTGAGTGTTTTAGTTTAGTTTAGTTTATTTGCACAAAGATACAAAATGCATACAGAAAAAAAAGACAGTAGTACAGTGCAGGAGAGGAAGGAAGCCTGAGGGCTTATTCAGAGTCCTCCCCTATCTAAACAAGTGAAAAAATGAGATTATTACTCATACTCATCAAAAACAAAATACAGCAAGCAGACTTTGATGCATTTTAAGTAGCCTTTTTTAACAGCTTGGCCAGGGACTACAGATGACAAATAGCCTCTTTTTTACCATGTGTTTGTATTAATTACCATGTGTATTTATTAATTTGCATTGTCCCTCAAATAAACTAAACTAAACAAAACACATAGCACCAATACATTCACTATACACAAAACACACAAGCAAGCAAAAACAATTAATAATTGTTTATAATTGTCAGTGGAATGACAAAACAAAAAGAAAGAAAACAGAAACAAAATAGAACACAGAAATGTATCACTAACAGAAACAGCTTGTTCTAAGGTTTGAGATAAAATTAGATATTTCTTTAGCTGTGACTTAAAAGCTGACAATGAAGATAAAGATTTATGTGACACATTAACTGAATTACAGAGCCTCTGAATTAGATACTTGATGTATGACAGTAAAGTAAATGGAAATCTTTTTTTTTGCCTAGTTGAATATGAGTGGATATCTGAAGAAAACAATGTTAAAATGTATCTGGGAGATCTTGCCTGCATTTCACTTATTTAAACATAAACAAGTATGTTTGAAAAACATTTACCTTGTCTATAGACAGTAGTGAATATTTCCTAAACAGAGGAGCAGGTGGATCCGGTCTGTTAGTGTGAAATCATTCTCAAAAACCTGAATTTTGACACTTGTTTGACAGTTTTTCCAGTTCTTGATAATAAATCCTCCAGGAAGTGTCTTCATACGTAGTCTCCCTGTTTCCACTTTAACAGTGAGAATAAACCCAAGAATGGAGGTATCTGTGTCGCCAACCACACCTCACCCATTGATGTCATCATCCTGGCCAGCGATGGCTGCTATGCTATGGTAACTATACTGCTGCTTAGCAGGAAGCTACAAAAACATTGAGACTGGTCACTTTTTCCGTGGCAGCTGCTTGTCTGTTGAAATGACGTTTGTGTTTGTGTTGTTGTCAGGTTGGCCAAATTCATGGTGGCTTGATGGGGGTCATTCAGAGATCCATGGTCAAGGCCTGTCCACACATTTGGTTCGAACGCTCAGAAGTCAAAGACCGACATCTAGTGGCCAAAAGGTAGCACGACAACCTTTGCTTTTATTCCATGTTTTGTTATTGTACACCTTTTCCCCATCAGTCTATAAAACTTTTGCATTCAGTTACTGTTGCAAAGTATTTTTTTTATGTTGAATTTGAGTGTCAATCTGTTAGAATCTTTGTTTGTGTAGTTTATGTAACTAAAATATAGTTGTTTTTTTTGTAAATTCTAATTTTAAGTATCTGAAAGAGATTTCTAGTAATAACCTTCATACGCCCTGCATTGCAGATTGAGTGACCATGTAGAAGATAAATCTAAACTGCCCATTCTCATTTTCCCAGAAGGTGAGCTTGTTCAATGTTCTGGTAGTTGAATACTTCATAATTACACTATAGTCATATAGTTTTCTTAAAAATCCCCATAAGTCTTAACTTTTTTTTTTTATAAATCCCCAGGTACATGCATTAACAATACATCAGTTATGATGTTTAAGAAGGGCAGTTTTGAGATTGGTGCCACAGTCTACCCTGTGGCCATTAAGGTGAGTGTTATTTTTCTTTTGTGAGATGTTACTTGCTACATGTTATTTTAACCATCAATATTCTTTTCGACAGTTTGTTAAAACACAATGACTGTATTGATTATTCATTCTGGTGTGTTTGGTCCTCAAAGTATGACCCCCGATTTGGAGACGCCTTCTGGAATAGCAGCAAGTTTGGAATGGTCAACTACCTGTTACGTATGATGAGCAGCTGGGCCATCGTCTGCAGTGTGTGGTACCTTCCTCCCATGTCGAGAGAGGTGAGACTCCATGGTTAACTCTTCCCAACAGATTATCTTTTCATGAATGAAACAATCAACATATTAGCAGAGCTAATCGTTTTGCTGCATTTAACATTTAAAAATCAATGAGAATTGCTCTTGTATTTCATAACAGCCATGCTGTAAATTCTTTGTTATGACCACTTGTTTACCTGTGTTATATTTATGCCAATCCTCTCCAACAGGAGGGCGAGGATGCTGTACAGTTTGCCAATCGTGTAAAGGCAGCCATAGCCAGGCAAGGCGGACTGGTCGACCTCCTGTGGTAAGATAAGATTCAGCTTAATGACTTCTACCACTTTCACATGCAAACCCTATGACTGATGAGCGATAATAAACATGCTTCAACACGTGGGTGACCATTCATTCCAGACTGCTGTCATGGGTTAATAGATATTATCACAGCAGACACTTTGGCTAAATAATAGCTAAATAAACATAAGTACTGTATGTTCAGTATCAGTCAATTGCTGACCATTTCCATAAAGAACTACGCAATGACAACATTTCAAAATCACCCCAAGCATCGTTTTCTGCATTATGTTCTATAAAAAACATCGGCGCATATCGGACAACATATACCATATGTCTGTGACATGCCAATATCGGCCGATAATATTGGTGGACCTATATATCGGCCTGGTTCTAGTCATAAATGGAGGTCTGCATTTCATTGCTTTGGTAGAACCTCATCAGCAATGTGAAATGCATTCTTGTCCACTACGTCAATTATTGCTGTCACTAATTTCCAACTCTTTTGTAGGGATGGAGGACTGAAGCGAGGAAAGGTAAAAGATACCTTTAAAGAAGAGCAGCAGAAGCTGTACAGTAAAATGCTGGTGGGAACCCAAGAGGACCGCAGTCGCTCCTGAAGGACCCGTGTGGAGGTGGACTGGCTCAGAGACCCACTCGGGCACCTCTGACTAAATAAGCAGTCAGCAGGGCTCCCTCTCTATTAGAGCTGCTGGACTGGAAACTTCCCGCTCTGATGTCAACAGTACTCCATTTGGCTTCCTCGGTCACTGCCTCGGCCAGGCATGTTCAGTTTTGTCGCTGTTACGGGTCTTTCCGAGTCTGCTGCCCTCTGTTGGAATAGCTCGACTGAAGCCCCGCTTGCATTAGAATGAAAATAAGGTGTGCACAGAAAAAGGAGCGTAGTCTTCCTTGTTGGCAGTCTTTTGAGGGAAAACTTGTATTATTATCTATCTTTAAGTTCCTGTCTTTGTTTGGTAGTTTTTTTTAATTTTCATTTTACTGCCATGTTTGTATCACACTGTGTTTAAAAGTTACAGAGCTGATCATACCCGGGGTATAGGAGAGAGTTAATGTTTGTTCTAAAGCTAAAACCTGTGACTGAGTTGGGGTTTTGCATGACTGGCTTGTGCCCATGATTTAGGGCACGATGCCAGATTTTGTTACATTTCAGATATTTTTATGGGCTTTTTCCAAGAGAAAAAAAAACTTGTATTTTAAGCTTTGTGTTTTACATTAAGACTTGTATCAACACGTGGTCACTCCAGGAGTTACGTTGCCGATGAGCTCTTGGTATGTTGTCTCTTTCTGTGTTTCTTCCATGGAATGTGTAAATCTTCACATTATGAAATGGAAATTGTGCACCTACAGTTACTCTGATTGAGTTTTATGGATTAAGGCAGATATTCCTCAATGTTCCAGCTAATAATAACAGCATAACTGGAGTAAAAGGGTTCACAGTCCATTCGTTAAGAATTTATTTGGGATGCTTTTAGCATTGTCCTTTTTAAGGCCCATGGTACACAGGTAGTGACGTAGGATAATGACGATCACAATTGGTCTCCTGACTAAACCATAGTTATGACAATTAGCTTGATACATATTCATACTAATATACTTCCTAACAGGCATCATGTCATTAGCTTGTGTAGTGACCATCTTGCCTAATTTAATCAAAGTGAACTCTAAAAGCTATCGTCTTTATTTCTCCCCTCATCAGTGATCTTTCTCCTACTTGGCAGCCTCTTCAAGGAGAGCGCTGTAGTTTGGACTCTCCGTTAGGCTGGAGCTGAGGAACACAGTGGACAGACTTTGGGGTTTCTACCGGCTCTCATCCCTCTAGTATCCCACTGTTATCAGGGACAGTCCTTTAGATCATGTCGAATCTGTTCATCAAAATAAATGTTCAAGAATGTGACTCTACCTTTGACTTTAAGGGTTTTTTTGTGCTTCTCATACAGTCGATCTTGTTTGTTTTTGTCTGATGCAGGCACAAAGAGGTTTTAAAAGTCCCATAACGAGGCTGCAGGTAAATGTGGACAATATTTTGGATACACTCTAGATTATAGTATATGCATGTCTGCTGTTTCAAGAAATGATGTAGAATAAAACACTTGGCAAAACATTATGTTCAAATTGGACATATTAACTACAACTATACAGTTGATCTCCAAAGTTTAGGGTGAGTTAATGTTGTTTAGAGTTTTTACCACTTCCATTTATCCCACATGTATCTCCTTTAAGAGTTCTTTTACTGACAAATATTTCCCAAATGAAAGCATTTTCCATTAATATATTTTTAGAATGTAATGTTTTTGCTCCCAACAGTGCTGCCTTAATTAGCTGTTGCTTTTCTGTGCTATTCTTGGCAAGCCTGGACTCATGGTAACATTTCCTGTTTGATTTATTGTCCAATAGGCACCAATCTGCTATAACACAGTCTGGCATGAGGATTGAGAGCTTTATTTTTAACATTATATATTTTGTATTTATTCCCTAGTGTACAATGTACCAGTCTAAATAATATCTCTTTCCATGGATGTATGCTGCTGACTCTTTTGCAGCTGCTTCATCCAAAAGCCAGGCCTCTCCTCCTGGCTGCAATAAACGTCCTTGGTCCTTTCAGAGAGGTCCCCCCCTTTAACAGTCTTTGTTTCCAAACCGGTGATGGACATGGCAGCATTCTTTTGCGTCTCTGTTGCAATAGTTTCAAATGGATGTGTTGACGTTGGAGAATAAAGCACACAGTGCTCAGGGGAGGAGTAAGAGGAAGCAGGGCGAGGAGCTCAAAAGCTTGGCTGTGAAAACAGTGCCATGGTTGAACAGCTCCCTAACAGCACTATGGAGAGCCGGAGTTTGGCCCCCCAGCAAGCTTTGCTTTACCCCGGGCTGCAGCTCAGACTGCTGGGTGGCACACATCCAGCGACTTTAAATAATACTCTCACAGCTCTGTACGCAGAGAAAGCTACTGTAGCTGTGTTGTAAAATATTGTGGTTACTTTGCTGTTGTAATGACTGGAGGAGGCAGGCTGTTCTAGAGAACATGACTAACCTGTAGGTCATGCACATGCCTGGGCTGTGCAGTTATTGCAATAACAGTAATAACAGTGATTACGGATAAGCACACACCTAAGGCAAAGTCTCAAGTAAAGATAAGACCCCTCTTATTAGGCTATATCATTTTTAGCCTTTTCGGTTGTAAAACAGCTCAGAGGAGAACAAAGTGAAAGAAAGCTGTCCTCAGTGGAAGGTTAGCCCATTTCATTGAAAGAATAGAGTTTCACAAAGAAAATGACTAACTTCCTGTTGAGACTACACAAAATGAGCCTGTGGTATGCTGAGTGGTGAGTTGATTCCTTTCAGGTATTTTTAATGTCTTTGGGTGGTAAAGTTATTATACATTATACAGTGTTGAGAGGGTTACTTTTAAAACGTATTCTACTAAAGATTTCTGAATACATACCCTAAAATGACATTTGTAACATATTCCATTAGCTTAATCAAATTAAGTAATGTATTCCATACACTTTGGATTACTTTTGGAATATTTCAAAATCGTCTTGCTGAGCTCATTTATCTGTCTCTTATATTTCCAAAAAATACATTCCTGACTGTCCGGGCTGTGCGTCTCCTCTCACGTTGTCGTGTGGCAGGTGCACTTTGCACGCACAAATTGTTGCACAAAAAAATCTTTATGTGAAATGCCTCATATGAATTTTAGAGTTAATAAAACTAGAGCAAAAAAAGCTAGAAGGGCACTCAGAGAGTGCTGACCTCCTCCACCAAGGCCATGCTCTAGCTCAATGTTAATGAAAGAGAAAAATAATTTGTGGATCTGCTCCAACATTTAATGGGTTCTTCCTTGATCCGTGCTACACCCTTCCAACAAGTTTCATTAAAATCCGGCCTGTAGTTTTTCCGTAATCCTGCCGACAGACAAACAAACCAAACGTTAATAAAAAAATAACCCCTTCAAGTAATCTATTTTTAACGACAGTAACTGTATTGCGAATACCACCAATTTAAACTGTAACTAATGGAATACAGTTACTCATATTTTGTATTTTAAATACGTAATCTGAATACTTTCATTGTATTCAGATTACTCTGGATCAGAATACTTGTATTCGGATTACTCCCCAACCCTGATTATACACTATGGGATTTCATATAATCTTACAAATTGTAGTAGGCCTACTATTCAGGGGTTTAGGTTGTGGTAATCCAATTGTGGACATGTAGATAATTTGCAATAATGTTTCTATGGCAATCAAGTATTATGGGATTCTTTTTAATCTTACAGTGGCTGCAGTGGTAGCCACGACATTGTCTCAGTGATAAACTTGTTAGACTGTAATGGGCTGCTGGCAGGAGACTAAATGGGCGGAGGCGGAGCACCGGAGTTGATAACCAGCGCTGACTGTAGCTGCGTGGTCCGGTTATTGAGCGTTTGTCAGGGCAGCAGCAGATGCGCCGTCCATGCTGGTTTAAGTCCGCTAAGAAGCTACTAGTCCAATTAACCGAGAGGAGGCGGAAAGCCACGCATGAAGAGGCTATTATACTAACTTACTGCTCCTCGGCTCGACGATGGGTATGAGCGCCGCCGACCTGATACCACAGCCCGCCGTAACCAAACAAGTTGGACCAGAAGCGACACAGTATCATCTGTGAGATGCCGGTGTATTCTGAGCGGTGGTAGTAGTCGCGATCTGGGTTCACACAAGTCTTTATAAGCTCCTGGAGAGTATATGTTGTAGGCCTGCTGCACGCGTGTCACTCGGCGACGCTACGGAGTTTCCTCGAGACTGAAGGTGGATCTTTAACATGGAAACATACACTGATGTGCTGCTTGTCACCGCAAATGTCGGGTCACTCTTTGACAATGTAAGTAGTAACATTAAAACTACACCAGGCTGCAGTGCTGCCAAAGGATTATACTTAATGCAGTTTAGGCTGATAGAGAAATAATTAGTCGCGAGGGAACAGGAGGTGAGTTTTACCTGCTAGCATACATCCTTGATGTGATCTAACAAGTGTGCTAACCTCCTGACGCGCTTAACGTGTTACTTTGTAATTCATGCGTAGGCTGTTTTGTGTCTTAACACTACACTATCGAGTTACACGGTCGTGTTTCTTTGTCGGCTGTCGGTAACATGTTCTCAATAGTGTTCATCCACTGTGGTTGATTAAAAAGAAAAGCCATGAGCCAAAGTATATCTATTATTCTGCGCGGGATGCGAAAGTTTCGCGTCTCACGTGACCCCAGTAGACTAGTAAGGCCGGTGTTACACTGAAATCTGTCACCCGTCAGATACTGTGGCACTGAAAGATCAGCTATCAAAAAATATTCACCAAATACACTACACGTAGACAAAATATAGGACCCATGACCCTGGGAAAACTTCAACCTGTATGTAACGTGTTGCTAAGTTTTTGCAAGGGTTTTATATCTATATAAAATAGGCTACATTGATATTTATAACACACTTTTAACATTTGTAATAAAAGCATATACATTATTCAGAACAAAGAGGGGTCACAATTCATAAGTACTTAACTGTCACTATTAGGGATGGGACAATAATTGATTTTATCGTGGATCGTGATTAAAAAAACACTCAGAATAAGTTGATCGTGGTTAATTACCATTATCGGGAGAAAAAAGTCGTAATGTTTTGAGAAAAAAGTCCCACCAAATCAAAATGTAAGGTAAAGTGATTCCATTGTGTTTTAGTGGCATTTTAAGAGTTTTAGGCTAAGCATATTTCGTTGATTATCAGGATAATATCGTGAATCGCAATTATTTTGGCCAGGATAACCGTGACATTACATTTTCATATTGTCCCATCCCTAGTCACTATGTGACTGTAGTAAAATAGTATTAGACCCCCCTCCCATTATTTATAAATTAGTCCTATGTGGACTCTCTCCAGGTGTGGCCCCCCATAATCATCATGACTCCTCACAATATAGGCCCTGTTAGTACAGGGTCTGTGTTACTAAATAGTCAGTTTATCCTTATCACACTGTATGGCATTTACACCATCACCTCCAGTGGTATCATTATATTTCTATAATCTAAGTTATCTAAGTTATAGTTTATAGCCTTGTCTCAAATGTTTTTATCTTTAAAAAAAAATAACAGTAAGAGCACTTTTTTATAAGGTTGTTTAACTATTCTAAAAGACTGGTTTTCAGTTTTGGCCTCTGCTGCGCTGACAAAACTTTTTCATTGTAGGGAGGAGGGCTCTTTACACTCATGGAAATTTGGCTCAGGACCATGTTTCCGGTTGCCAGATCTGGCTCCAATGAAAATATGTTAGATCCCATTGTGGGAGATATGTAAACAGATGAATATCTCCCCCCTGGGGACTTGAGCTTTTCTACTGACTTAGGCCCCCCGATTTCTATAAACACTCCTAAACGTTCACCCAGCCTTCGGGATAAGAGCAAGACCTTAAGCACATCACAGGATAAATCCTCTTGCTTTTACAGTGCTGGGACGAGCCAAGTGTCATGTCAGACTACTCTGCTACTCTGTCACCAGTAACATTTCCATGGCACACCATAGCAGTATCCTGGAGATTATGTCCATTGTTTCCAGTGAGCTTGTGTAATGACTATAGACTCAGTTGCATTAAATGTTATTGTTACACAAACTTTCCCTTAAATGGTGTCAGACAAATTGTAATATGTAAAAGAATCAGTTGTTGGAACACATTATTGCCAAAGACACATTTCAGCCAAGTTTCATCAGACAGCTTGGAACAACAAAGCATTAACTTAATCACCATGCTGGATTCAACAGTTTTTCCGGAGCACAATAAGTTGATCGTTGTGAATTTACATTATTGTGATAATTGTGAATATCCTCACTAATTGACTGCAGTTTACTACAGTGTCCTATCTGTGGTACAATACAAATATTTGTTTCTTAAAAAGAAGTCATAATGTTTTGAGAAAAAACTCATAATGTTTATAGAAAAAAAAGTCGTAAAGTTTACAGAAAAATATTGTAGGGCCTAATGTTTACAGAAAAAAAATTGTGTTTACAGAAAAAGTCACAATTTTATGAGGAAACAAGTTGTAATGTTTTCAGAAAAAAGTCATAATGTTTTGAGAAAAAAAGTTGTAATGTTTCGGGGAAAAACCTCACAATTTTATGAGAAAAAAGTCTTAATGTTTTGAGAAAAAAAACTCTCAATTTTACAACAAAAAAGTTGTATTATTTCGAGAAAAAATTCACAACAAAGTAAAATGTAAGGTAAAGTGATTCCAGTCTGCTTTAGTGCCATTTTAAAAGTTTTAAGCATATTTTGTTGACTATCGGGATAATATCGTCCCATGCCTATTTGCAGTTCTATATGAATGAATCAGGGTCAGTGGACAGAGATTGTGTTCTTGGTCAGGAGTGGATACAGACTGTGTTAGTAGCCAGAGTGATGTGAGCAGTGGCTGAGCTGCAGTCATCCCTGCCACACTGCCATGCAAATACACTATGCAAAGCCATTTCTCTGCTGGCATGAATGCACCTGGCATCGCAGAAGATTGTACATTACTTTGTGATGGCCAAATTCACAGTTTAGGAGCAGTTGTTGACGTACTGCTATTGCTCTTTAAAATGCCAGAGAAGCCAGTGTTAGAGTCAGAGAGGATTATCTGGTATGAGATTCAAGAAGCTTTTACCCTCAGTGTATCTGTGTGGTTAACATTTAATTTTACTTACTGTAAAATGAAGGTACTGTAGTACCTTCAATTATTTATCAGTTTACTGCTACACAAGGCACATGGTACAACTTTAATAGAGAATGTGAATGTACGTCACAAATTTTGGAATGTGGGTGCCCTCTTGTGAGGATTGCACTCTACTGTGCTAGTAGGTTTGTATGATACATTGATCTGGATCGATATATCGATTCAATGATCGACGAGCCAATATCATCGATGCAAAGTGAAAATATCGATGATACATATCATCTTTAAGATTTATTCTTTTCATTTAAAAGAATAGATTGTTTCTCATTTAAATATTTGGAAGAGCTCAGTAATAAAATTGTCATATTTTTGTTGCTTTTTGTGAGTAGATATAAATGTAAGTGATTGTGTTAAATGGACGTGATATCGTCTCATATCGATCGCAGGCCCCTGAATTAAATCAAATCGAAATCGTGGCAGACTTTGTGATATCAGCAAATATCATATTGTTGTCCAAAGAATCGATATAATATCGTATCATGATGAAAGTTGTGATTAACACCCCTAGTCATTACCACCTGAGACAGCGACACTGGTATTCTTTTCATGTTTTCTTGGCAAAATGTGTCCCTGCAGACACCGACTGTAGCAGGAGTTACCACAGAGGCGGTTTTGAGGACTTTGTGAGGTGTTTTTATTCCTGTGCAGACAGATTTAGTCACTGTGAGCTGTAGCGTCACAACCGTAAAAGATGCAGTCACAAAACTTTACAGGCGTGTAGTTGAGATAAATAAAAAATTATGGCTGCGTTTGAAAGTAGGTGCCCCCACTTTACGCCCCCGGGCCGATTTGGCGTCGCAGCTGGTGTGATCCCACCGCAAGATGGTCTCTGGGTTAGTCTGGATTTGATGGTTAAAATCAAATTTTCTTAAAATCAATTTAATGATGTAAAAGCGGGGATACTAAAGTCAAACTTTACACTTCAATTCAGCTTCGGGACAAAACTGTTGAAAGTGGTTTGCATGAGGAAATTTATCTGCTGTTTATTGATAGGGTTTATTTTTTTACATATCCACTTCCTCCTGTTGTGTTGCTGCACGTCTCCTCTAATGTTTTCTTGCTTTTGTATCCCTGTAATGTTTTCATTTTGGCACAGTGTGACTTTATGTGCACTACTTTCATCAGCACTCACATCTATGGAGCAGCCCATCAGCGAGCCGCGCTCCAGCGCCTTCCTCATGATGTTGTAGAGATCTTTGGGCGCCTCGGACAACTCAAAGAACTCTGTAACTCCGCCTGTGAAATCCTCCATGGCTTCCAATGTGTTGCCCCCTTTAAGTGCCTCATAAGATCCGTGCAACCTGAGAGGGAGAGAGAGAGCGAGAGAGAGAGGAGAGAAAGAGAGAGAGAGAGGTCAATCATTCAGGCCAGAGCGCTGACATGTCTGTTCTCCGAGGCTCGGATTCTTCACAGTGTCTGCAGCCAATTTGGGAAACATGAGGACGGAGGAGTGGTGTGCCTGGTTAGTGTCGTTACCCTGCAAAAAATACACGCCTTAATGAGACATTTAGCTCAAAATTGTATCCTAAAAATAGATTTAATGCCAGTGAGGTCGAGAAGTCAGTGGTTTCAGGTGTCAATCGTGTTGTTTGGCAGATTTTCTTAAACCATGTGGCATTATTTTGATGCCAGTGGAGTAAGTTTCCCTTTTTCTCAATACTGATACTGATAAACACATTTATCAACATGTGCATTTAAAACACCTGCAATTATTTAATGTCCACAGGCTTTAACATTTTGGGTTTTTTTAGCAAGAAAACAAGAACTGAAGACTAAATGACAAACTTTTTTTTCAGTGGATGGACATGAAATCTGAACTTAACATCATGGAATACCCTCACTATTCAGCACCAAAAATACTAGTCAGTTAAACGTAAAATACACATTATTGTATTACACATTTAGATTAAATATTGACATAATTTGTCATGTCTTCCTAGTCAAATATTGCTTTATAAAGAACAAGCATCCCTTAGCTACTAATGTTAGCAACACCGGCTTCATTTGCTAAAAAAAAAAAAAAGTATGTAGGCTGTAAATGCACTGTGTATTTACAGTTTATTTTGACAATTCAGCTGCAATTAAAGTAAGATTTGGTTAATGAAAAATGTGATTAGCGATTTCAAATGACTCTTATAATACATGCAATGTTTAACCTTATAGATTCAATTGTGCTCAATTCTTAGTTATTTTTAGACTAGTCTAATTTTAAACTTCCGTTTAAGTGTTGATGATGTTCAGGGCTGCACGACTTTGCAATAAACATTAACAGGCTGCGCTCACTTGGCATAAGCTTTCTCCAGAAGAGCGCTCCAGAACTCGTTCTTCCTGAAAGATTTGGTGAAAACCAGCTGGTTGTTGCAGGTTGGGATGCGGTCGTCCACGACCACATCGACCCATTCGCCATAACGCCAGAACTGAATGTCAGAAAACAGATTTAAAACAGTGATGAGACAGAAGCAGCATGTATCACTGTGCAAAGACAATCTCCCGCCATCTTTTAGATTATTAGTTGGTAAATATCTACTCATATCTGTTAAACAAGGTGTTGGTTAAACAAGTTTTAATCAATTAGGCCTTTTTTTTCTTTCTAGAAAGATGAATAATGCTGGACCAAAACTGGATATTTTAGGCCATTATCGATATTTGAGAGTTCACAAAAATCTGATAACAATCACATCATATTTCATCTTTAATCTGTACAAAAACTGAATTTGCCATTCTTCAGGGACTTATGTGCCGGACTATTTCTTCCCTCCCCCCTCCATCCCCTAGTAGCAGTGAAAGTGCAGGACAGAGGGATTGTTTAGTTGAATTTTTTAGTCTAGTCTGTCTGACTCACTGAAGTTTGTGCAAGTTAGAATCTACGGTCCCGACCATGGCTCTGAAATATCAGTAGCCTAACTGTGCTGTGTATTGATAAATCCATGGTGCTGTCCGTGGTGCTGAAGTAGCAGCTGGATTTTTTATTTTTCTCTGAGTCCCGTCGTTCTGTCAGTTTCGTCTCTGATCTGTAATATTCTCTAGTCTAAACTATGGTATTATTAAATACAGAATAAAGAGTTGTTCATGGCGCGGTTCGTGATAGTTGCGGGTAAACGAAAAGTACCGGGTCCACCCGCCATGTTAAAAATTAAATTAATTACCTATACTGCATACAGGCACATGTGATTTCCATACATTTCACATGTAAAATGTAAGACATCACAAGTGAAAACAACAATTTTAACATGAAATATCAAGTTTCACATGTGCTTTATCATGTGATGAATTCGCATCTTTCATACGTAAAACCGCATAGTTTACAACAGCCTATATTATGCATGGGAAATGTAAAAAGTTTACATGTAAAACCATGAATGTGACACTGTTTATTTTAATCTAATCAAATCTGATAAACTGTATTTCTTTCTAAACAGAATTTGGTAATTAAGAGTCATGAGTATATTTCTCAGAACGTGAAAGCTCTGTTGTTTATTGCTCAATGTGATGCAATGCAAACATCCATCTGAAACCTGGAAGTGGAAGATGCCGGCGTAGTTGTCAGTGAAGCTCTGGTCCGGGGGAATCACTCTGTACAGCAGCTTCTCGCTCACGGTCAGACAGGCGATGGCGGCGAGCAGCCAGCAGTCACCTGTCAACAGCAGATTGAAGCATGAACTATGAAAGCACTTGATCCAAACACATGGCTTCATAAAGTGTTTGTTGATTAGAGCCATAAAGCTGCAGGTGACAGTCATCAACAACAGTGAGGTAACTGAATTAAATCGGATTCTCGTGGTCATTTCGGATGTCAGGTGTATTCCCGGCTCTGGTTTCTCCAGCCCACATGTCTTGGCTGTACTTTATGTTGTCATAGATATTTTCTTTTCTTGCCATGTCCTCTAATAGGACTGTTTCTGCTTGCACAGAAGGTACATAGTCTTTAGCTGAGACATGTTTGATTTTTGCAACTTCTTTTTTAACATCCATCTGGAACCAAAAGCAGCTGCATTTCTACACTTTTTTATACTCTTCCTATTATTATATTCTTGTTTTTTATTCTAGTATTATGAATATGCAGGCTTTAGTAAGAAAACAAAATGCTAATATCTTGTCAAAAACAGGTATGTGTGTACCATAAGAGGCTGGGAGAATCAGTGAAAGTAGATTTGTATCAAAACACCAAATCACACACTTGTTTAAAAGCAGAAATGGTTTAAATGTTACCCAATTCTCCTTGACAGATGTCTGTCCTGTTGGCTCCGTCTATGATGAACTGCGGGTTGTCACAGATTTCCTGTCATAGGAGAAAAAAGGCAAGTGTTACGAGGTATTTACTGTATGTGCGTGTTGCGAAATATCAGTGCCAGAGTTCTAATCTTTGTTTCTCATTATGAAATACCATGTAAGCTGAAATTCTACATGCATTAACTGTAAAAGCCTACTACGCTGTTTAATCATGCCTTTACTAAAGCTAGTTATCAAACCAATACTTTTTTTATATATAAGCTGAAATATGTTGAATATGGCTTTGAATGACACATCAGATTCATAATCTTGTTCTTTGAACAGATTGAGGACCTGATTTAAAGGGGACGTATTTATGCTCATTTTCATGTTAATGTTTGTATTTTGGGTTTCTACTAAAACATGCTTACATGCTTTAATGTTCAAAAAACACATTATTTTTCTCATACTGTCTGTCTGAATATACCTTTATTCACCCTCTGTCTGAAACGTTCCGTTTTAGCGCCTGTCTCTTTAAGCCCCTCCCTCCCGAAAAATCCCAGTCTGCTCTGATTGGTCAGTGTTTCCGGGTCTTCCGCATCTGCGGTCTTGACGTCTCTGCACCGTCATTGCAGCTGGGGAATGACTGTAACGGCACTGTAGCATCACTTTCTACCTATATATAGTATAGTTGTGACATCACAAATCTTGACGGCTCGTTTAAAGGTACAGTTTCTGAATATGGGCTGTGTGCATTCCAGCGTTTTGATACTTTCATAGTATTTAGATAGCACTTAAACCTGCTTTATAATCACATGAGACTTGGAAATTTCATTTTTTACAAAATGGGACCTTTAAATAAAAATGCTGCCGATTTTAGATGTATAAAGAACTTTTGATTTTTAAAAAAAATAGTAGTATGTTTGTATTTTGGACATTTGAGAACTTTGGATTCTTTTGTTAAATGAAATATTTTTGTAAAAAAAAAACCATTCATATTTCTCAAAGAACTATAAATGGATAGTTTTGGTATTGGTCAACATTTGAACTTCAAATCTTCACCTGACATGATTGACAATATGAGGATTTGACCCTGAAACTGAAAACGAGTGGGAGAAATTTCTCTGGCTGCATTCGTTGCATATTTATGAGGAAGCAGCTGTTGGGGGTCCGCAGGTCGCGACCTTTTAGTCATCTGTGGAAGTGGTAACGTTGTGCTGAATGCAGAGAAGCTCTCGGCTCATAACTATGTATCTCTGCCACAGCAGAGTGATTGACTGTGTCTGTGGTCCTACGAGAAATGATCAACTTATCATCCATCTATATTATATATTCTGAATCAGAAGTTTAGAAAATATGATCGTTTGTTATCAATTAAACTACCCAGCAATATAGAGGCCTACAAGTACAGCTGTAATGATTAGTCAATTAATCAATTAGTTGATTGACAGAACTATTTCAACTGTCATTTTTCATGTAAAAAATAAAAATAAAAATGTTCAAATCAATGCAGATTTTTCTACATTTTCCTGATTATACTTGCATACTTTTACTTAAGTGACTTTTTCAATGCAGGACTTGTAACAGAGTATTTTTACAGTGTGGTATTAGTACTTTTACTTAAGTAGAGGATCTGAATACTTCCTC
>JAOVVB010250258.1:12500-20469 GCA_028570985.1 Heterobranchus longifilis | reverse complement strand
AACACTTGAGAGAATAAGAGCACTGCTCTGTGAGGCTGCGTTTACATCTCAGTGGTTAGTGAGAGCTGATCCAGTGCAGCAGCAGGAATAATGCTGCAGCAGGTGTGAGCAGTAAATATTAAACACAATGAAGCACCCACAATATCACAGCAAATATCTTACGGACCTGCTGTATTTTTCAGGGGCCCCCTATACATGCACATTTTGATATTTGGTAAATAAACAAAATTACTTTATTTTAATTTTGTATATCTAACCTTATACTCATAAGCTTCATACTCAATTTTTCATTTAATCATAGTGGAAAGTATAGCTCTATATTATACCTATATATGACATTTATATTTATTTATTTATTGTTTTCCCACACATTGGCTCAAGCATTTTTGGAGCCATAAATCTGTTTAGGACCCTGCATGAGTCGTAGCCCTAGATTTGCGAAAACTCTCCAAAAATTCTCCCGAGAATGAGTGGTTTCTGATGACCTATATTAAAGTTTTCAGAACCTTACATCACCTGAACCATCTCACGAGACTTTTCGCTATCGTGGGTTACCATCTCGACACAAAGTTTTGTGCCATTTTCCGCAACGGCGCACGTCACGCTGCAAAACCCAAAAACATATTTTTCTTAAAACATGAAAATATATCAGATAAGGGGGTGCTCATAATTATATTAAAAAAAATTAATTTCTCGATTAAAAAAATTAAAATTAAAATTAAAATTAAAATTAAAAAAAATAAAATAAAATAAAGAATAAAAATAAAATTAAAAAAATAATTATATATATATATATAAACATTGAAATATTGATTTTTATATTTTTTAAATATTTTTAAAAATATGTTAAACATAATTTAATGTAGCCTACATGAAATAATGTTTAACATATATTTAAAAAATACTTTCATTATGTAGGCAGTTCTTCTATAGTCATGTGTCGAGATAATGCCTGTGCATACATCCGGCCCTGGTTGCACCAACCTGTTAATTCATCTAATTCTAATCCAATTTGAGTTAATGATCCTTTATTGGAATCAGAATCACTTTATTTGCCAAATGTACCAATTTGACCTGGTGATGACACAGTGCGTACACCAATGAAGTTAAAAAGTTAAAAGGTGAGTTAAGAAGTAGAATAAAGTTAAATACAAGAAGAAAAACAAGTACCAAACTTTGGTGCAAAGTTAGGAAGATCTGCTTTTTGTTTTTTTGTTACTGTGCCCCATATACTTGGAGTATGCTTCAACAAAAGTTGACCTCATTAATACCGCTGGGACAATTCCAAAGTTTAATTGCTCTTCTTATTGATTGTAACTGTCACTGCTTTTATTTATTGTCTGTGTCATCATTTCATTCAATCATTTCATTTTAATTGATATAGCCATGTGTTCTTTTGTTGCTATTTGATTTGTGTCTGTATTTATTGCGCCATTGAAAATGAGGGTTCTCCCTCAGTGTGTTTTTTTCTGAGGTTTTAAATAAATAAAATGATGAATGATGATGACTCTTAAAAGTAGTAAAATACCTAATTTAGTTAATCAAACAATTCTCCATTTGATGACTTTTCTGCTCATTTTAAACACTTGTTGACCTTGATAATAGAGAGATATTGAATGATGGATTAATAATGTGTTTTCCCTCAAAATAGTTTGGTAAAATTATATATCAATACAGCAATGTTTATCCAGCTATTAAAATTGTATTATTATATATTCTTAAAGCTAATATAACTCAAGTTATCCCATATATATGGGAGTGTTGTGTTTGAGGCACGATATTTAATTAAACACTGACCTCTGGTGGCTGATTATTACAACTACACCAAATTAAAATGAATTCATATTCAGCTCAGACACTGCAACATTAATATAACACAAAGCATAAAATTAACTGTCCATGCTGATCAAATAACAGCTGGAATTAGAGTGTGAATTTATGTAGCAATAAATTCACCATATATTTAAAAACAATGCAGCAAATAGAGGAAATAATCTGTGTGATGAAATACTGACACCTAGTGGCCAAATTAAATATGACCTGCAGCTGAGTGTTGATGGATATGAACTGAAGAACTAGGGTAAAAATATTTAAATTACAGGTGAAAAGAAAAACAATAAAGGAAAACCACCTTAAAACAACAATATAAGAGATAAATATAGAGCAGTCATTGGTCCTTGAGTAGGATCCCTACATTTTGCTGTAATTTATGGAAACTGTACCAGATTCAGATTTATAATACAAAATATAATCAGCAAGTAAACTATCATGTATTATTATAAGATAAGAAACATAATTTACTTATAATAATACATTTTAAACAGAGTATTTTCAGTGTGGTATGAGTATTTTTACTTGAGTAAAGGATCTGAATACTTCATCCACCACAGCCTTAATCACTGTGTTGTATTGCCTATTAGTACAAACCACATTGTATTTTTCAATAAAAGTATAATATGTTAAGATATTAACTCTATGATCTAATAAGATTAATAAAGGTGGAAATTGTCTAAATGAACAGCAAAATCTGCACATGCTCACAAAGGAACTACAGGTCGCATGTCGCGGCCTACGGTAACGTTTAATGTCCGCGAAGACAACCTCACGCCCTTAAATATGAAAATTAACCGGCTCTGGTCTGATGGTGTCACGGAACGGTCACGTGTCATCACGTGCCAAGCGTTGAGTTTACGGCACTGGTTAATAAAAAGAAAATTGATTGCCTGTAGTGTTGTTAGACACGTGTGGGTTTTTTTTAGACGTCTGTGGTTAACACAAGCTTCAGAGATTTTAAAGTTTTGTTCTACGACATAAAACAGGTCTGTAAATACCGCGCGGGTGAATTTAGAAGCTTTTACGTGTGTTTAAAAAGGCGGTTGCTAACAAGTGTCTAAATGAGACTTATTATACATCCACGGACACCATGCGTGACACAGGTGTGGTCACCATTGCAATTAGCATCTCCGGCTAACGCGTGGAGAATATTAGCATACATAAATTCATTTTTCGCAAACTCTGCCATAATTCACCGTGGAAAAAAGAGCGTCTTTATGGAGACAGACAGGACCTGGAGTTGTGTGAGTAGTTTTATTATACTGTTTAAATGTTAATTGTTAGCTTATACTTAATTACAGTGTTTGTAGTAGCCATGCTAACTTTACCTGAACATAGTTATCTTTTCGCTAGCAGTCACGCGCGCTTCTACTTAGTACCACCCTAAAACACTATACTAAGTTTAATAACCAAAATACAAGAATTTATATTATAATTATGCACGGTGAAGTAGCAGTATCAGAGTGCATAAATATAAGCCACAAATATTACTTAAGTAAAAGTAGGGCAAGCTGCTTATTATTTGCAAAATAACGTTACTTAAAATGTAAAAAAGTAAAAAATACTCCTGCAGCAAAATGGCTAATACCCATGTTAAATAAATATATTATGCAATTGTTTTATTTTCCTGCAGCGTTTTAACTTGTAGTATTCCTCAGCTGCTCAAAGTGGCGCTAATTTATTGATTTAATCGGTGAAAAAATATTTAAATTTTAAAATAAAGTCACTAATGGGACGAATGACTTGTTCTGCCATTCCCTTTAGTTTTCCAAAAATGTTTTGGCATGTAGTGAATTTGACTTTGACATGGTATTCTACAGTACTGTTATCTTTGTGTTTTAAGTGTTTTGGATATTTGAGCTCCTTGGTATGAGGCTGAAAACTGAATAGAAATAGCTTGTGTTAAAGTCATGACACGGCCAGTGATTTATGGGATGTGTAGGAAATTAATTGAGCGTCTTATATGGAGGTTGATCTCTATATCTGTCTTCCTCTGTTTTTTTTGTAGTTGTATTCTTATGGAAATATAATCTGATGTTCCAGCACACAAACCAACTCCAGAGAAGAAGAGAGGACAGGTAAACCCCAGAGCTGCTCACATGTTTACCCAGTTACACTTTGTTAGAAAATACAGCAGTGTGTTGTCTTGATGTGAAAATAAAGGGTTGTGTCTAGGTAACCCTAGATTTGCAGAAAACGGTCAAAATCTCTTGCAAGACTACCTAACCCTAACCATAACATTTGTTTAACACCTATTCAGCAGATAGCAGCATCTCTTTGTTTCTGAATTGTATAAACGTACGTAAATAAAAACAACATTAGTGCACAGGACCATCGAGCAGCATCTCTTTGTTTTTGGTCCTTTTGTAGATCTTCATCAGTCGTAATGTTTCCAGAAAAGTGAAAAATGAGAGAAAAATGTTTCCAGAAAAAAGTCCTAATTTTTCCAGAAAAAAGTCCTAATTTTTCCAGAAAAAAATTGCAATATTTTCGAGAAAAACTGTTTTAATGTTTCGAGAAAAAGCACTCCTTTAATCGGCCTTGTGATTTGAGATAATCAGCCGATGCTGATTATCTCAAAATGTCATTAATCGGCCCGATTGACCGATTAATCGGTCTATCCCTGATTAATACACGTTTGAGCAAATAATCATTTAACCCTTGTGCATCCCTTTAAAAGAGCTGCTCTGATGTCCTGTTAAAAAAAAACTATATATATATTTATATTATAAACTTTCACTTTCCTTCCTGATCATAACTACCAAATATTTGCTCATTTTCAGAATTTTGACTCTTTAAATGTCAACTGTTGTTTTTTATGACAAAAAAATATAAAAATATAATTATTTTCTGTATATTTATTATATACTTATTGTATTTTCTGCAAGGGGGATTTTTCACAGTCTGAGATGTCACTGATGTCACTGAAATACTGATGTATTTTGAATACAGTTTATTATAAACTTATTATAGGAGCTGTAGTTGAACTTCCAAAATTCTAAAAACAAGCTCACAACGTTGCCCAAAATGACCCTAGTGATGCACGTAATCTTGATTTCTTTTGTGTCCATCAGGCGTTCAGTCACTTCTCTTTCGAGCGGTCGGGACACCAGCTGATCGTGGTGGACATCCAGGGAGTGGGAGATCTGTACACCGACCCTCAGATCCACACAGAGACGGGGACTGACTTCGGAGACGGAAATCTCGGTACAATTTTCTTCTGATTTGGACAAGCTGCTGTTAGATACGAGGGCTGCGTCCGAAATACCATACTATGTACTACACACTCAATAGGCGTACTATTGTTCAACATACTTTTGTATATACAAACAGTAGTATGGATCTTCTCGGATGCACTGATCTGTAATTACCACGTGAGCCTCCTGGCAGGTTGGACACGTAACCATGGTAACCTGTGCCAACCTCTACCGTCGTCACCAGATGATGTTTGAATTACTGAAAAAAAAAGTGAGCAGCTAATCCAACAGTCGCAGTGGATTTTTAATCTGCAGAAATGCAAATTGAAGCTTTATTGACATTACAGAGCTGCCTGTCCGTTTGTCTGTTATGAATGTTACCGCATTGCATTGTGGGACATTTATGCCGCCATAGTGTCCAGTGTTGCATACTGTAATGTTTCACTGGAAATAGTATGCACATCGTGTACTATTAGTTTCATACTAAGGTTTCGGACATAGTAAAAAGTCTCACGTACTGTTGTAGCGAATAAACAGCATGTTAATGTGGAGTTTCAGACGCAGCCCTGGTTATAAATGATTCAAGAGGCTCCATCTTGATCATGCGTGTGTTCCAGGTGTGCGAGGCATGGCGCTGTTCTTCCACTCCCACCTGTGTAACAAGATCTGCAAGAGTATGGGCCTGACGCCTTTTGACCTTTCCCCTGCAGAGAAGTCCCAGCTGGACTGCACCAACAAACTGCTTGTAATTTTTACATTTTAATAATGAGAAATGAAGGCAAGGCAGTTTTATTTATGAAGCCCATTTCATATAGAGAGACAGGTTTAAGGTGTTCAAGTTAAAACACAAGCAAAAAAAAAAAGAGAAGGAGAAGGCCTTATTTAATGTTTAAGAACATTTAGTTAAAAGCGCTTGAGAACAATACGGTTTTCAATCTGGATTTAAAACTGCGATGGTTGTGGCATTCCTAAAACCATCATTATCATTACCATTATCCAGCACTGTGCTGCATAATAACTAAAAGCTGCTTCTTCTTGTTTAGATTTTGTCCTGGGCATCACTAGCAGGTTTATATTCCTCGAGCATATCCGTTATATATTTAGTGCCAGCTCCATGTAGAGATTTATAAATAAGTAATACAATTTAAAAATAAGTTCTGTGGCTTTACTGGCAACCAGAGTAGAGATTTAAGATAAAAGCATCAATTTAAAAAGGGTCAACCAGGGCTGGACATCAGCAGTGGATCAGGGTAGAAAATAGTTAATAAAATAATGATAATCATACATAAAAAAGGGGGGAATTGTCCCTAAGAATTAGACGTTTTATTGCACTTCATGTTGTTCACAGTTTTGCAGAAGCCCCGAGAGGCAAGTGAAAAGAAATCAGGTGATCCATTTCCTAAATCTAATCTAAATTGTTTTGCCAGGATTATTTTTCTAAATTCCTTAAAAAAAAAAAAATCTGTGAAGCAGAGTTTGTTGTTGTAATAATCATTTCTGCCACAAGAGGCTGAAGTGCACCACTACCCCATGTTCTAATACTGGAGGACTAAAAGCATTCATGTTTTCTTCCACGTGAGTTTTAATTTCTCCACCCTCTAATTACAAGGTACATATATATTGTATGTTGCAAGTTATGTAACATTAATGTCATGTCTTTCTTTTGGCTAGAAATGTATTTTAATTGGTGCTAATCTGCCATTTTAGGCCAATTTAGAACATGGAGCAGTGGTGCACTTCAGCCTCTTGTGGCTGAAATGAGAATTACAACAACAAAATGTCACCTGCCAAAACTTCTTTTTTTGTCACCCTTTTTCCAGTAACTTAGAAAAAAAATATCCCAGCAAAACCTTTTTTCCCACCTGCTTCACTGATTTTGTTTTTGTAAAGAACTTACAAGTATTCTGGAAGGCAAAACCTTTTTTTGTGATAAGCACAGGAGAGAAAACAATTTATATCAGACTTAGAAAATGGATCACCAGCATGTTTTTTGTCTCATTGCCTCTCAGGGCTTTTGTACAGGCGTTTAGGCTGTGGGATCTTATTTCCTGTAAGATCATTTATTTTTGATCAGAAAACAACTCAGAAAGGAAAAGGGATGAAAATCATGCCACCTTATGGTTTTAACAAGAAATAAATGTGACTGATAGATCTGCAGTAATACAATACTTTTCTGCTCTCCTGCACATACTATAAACATAAGAAGGATGCTTTATCCTTATCTTCAGTGTATTCTCGCTGTTTCCTCAACAACGATTGCTCTGGTTTTATTTCAGAAGTCGGCGCAGACGGTGCTGAGGGGCTGCGAGGAGCCCTGCGGCTCTCCTCGTGTTCGCACCATGTCGGGCAGCCGCGTCCCTCCGCTGCTGTCCCGTCTGTCTGAGACGTCTTCTGCAGATGAGAGCATGAGCGACGTGGACTCTGTCCCCTGCTCCCCCCTCACCTTCCCCTGCTCGCCACTCGCTGCACATGGATCTGTGGGAAAGTCCTCCATCGGTACGTCCACGACCGTTACTGTTACGTAATATCGCAGTATATTTCAAATATATGATGTCCACATCGTAAACTATTTTGTATTATTTCTACGTTTTACAGGCTTATCTTTTACTGGAATGTACGAACATGAAAGACTCAATAATAACAACAACACAGCTGAACACAAGGTAAGTACTCGTGTGACGCCAAAAAACACAGAAAAACTTTTAAATTACATTAGTGTCTATTTTCAAGAAATAATTTAAATACAATATCAACATTTCCAACTCTATGTGCTGTGTACTCAGTACCTTACCTCAGCATTTTATAATTTTTGATAATATGCATGTAGGTATATATATATATATATATATGTATATATATATAGTAATAATATGTAGGTCATATTGCCGACTGGTCAGACGATCAAATAAGATTCAGGTCAAAGGTGAATAAAAGAGTTA
>JAOVVB010250258.1:0-7500 GCA_028570985.1 Heterobranchus longifilis | reverse complement strand
AAAGGGGATTTTGGATATCTCTTTTTATCACTCCATGAATCAGAAAATACTGTCAACAGCCATAAAAAAGCCATGTTTTTAGGAATAAAATGTTGTATAAATCAGGCTATGAATAATATATGAACAAACACCTCTGTAAAAACCTTCAGAATAATGATTATTTTCATTATCAATTAATCTGCCGATTATTTTTCTCCATTAATCATTTGGTCTATAAAATGTCATAAAAATATCCATCCCAGTTTCTCAAAATCCAAGGTGATTCCGTTTAAAACGATATAAAACAGAGAAAAGCATGAAAAATGACAAATGATTAATCAATTATCAGAATAGGCTGCGATTATTTTTCTGTCTATCGACTAATCGTTGCAGCTCTAATAGATAGGAATGAAACTGGAAAGTTTAGTGTATGTATGTGCTACAGAAGTGGAGATTTTCTTTTCTATTTTGTTTTTTATTGGAAACCACTATTTACAGACACAATATCTAATCAAGTCCTTAGCATTCTATACCTTGTCAAATCTACAGACGCAATATTTTATTTTAATTTTATTTTAATTTATTTACCAGGGACAGTGCACATTAAACAACATGTCAGTCGTCACCTCAATGTAAATGAGTTAGAAATATAGCTCATTTCTGTCTGTCGTCCCTGGGCAGGAAATGGCCTAATGTTAACACATTAAAACACAACACAACACAACACAATACAACACAATACAATACAATACATAAATATATTACAAAGTAGCAGAATAGCCTGTGTAAAAACAATGAAACCAAAGTTTGTACCACATGTGGGGAATTATTACTCATGACTGCAGGTTTGGTTTTCTTTGAGCCATCTCTTGAGTTTATGTTTGAAGGTTAGGTCATTTCTCTCAGTTAAGTGGGAAGACTATTCCAGCAGTGGGTGGCTCTGACTGAGAAAACTGGAAAAATTCGGAGGTGGTCTGGCCCCATATGGGCACATTCTTTTAGCAGTGTGTACTGGAGTGTGTCCTGGGCCACACTGTAGGACCGCCTACTCAACTGAATTCTTCTGCAAAGGTGGAAGTACGTAGGCTACTCATTCATTGGCTTTGTCCATGACTGAGCTCTGGCCATATTATTATTATTATTTTTTTTTTTTTTTACTTTATTATTATTATTTATTGATTTTGTTCCAATGCTCTGCACAGATCTGACACCTGCCCGCCTGCTCTCATCCCCGGCTCTCTCTCTGTTTGCTCCACAGTTGCTGGCAAAGGCAGCTGTGTCGGCAGCACGGAGGTCCCCTGGGACCGCCCATAGACAAGAACCTTAAGGGCACCAGCATGCAGAATGTTTTCTAGCATGTAGGGCAGCCTATATGGTACTTCATCACATTTTCACATTTTCTCCACTGGAAGGGCACACTAGAGGGCCCTTTATCACATTGTCTTGTGACAATGTAACAGACGTGTGTAAAGAAATCACTTGTAATATGGCTAATATGGTGTTTTTGTTAGGATCATATTTAGGTGATTTTCCAAACTTTCCCTTCATACAATTCCTTAAGACTTTTTTTCTGTCATTAAGAACATTTTGAGGAAACAAAATCAGTTGCGTTTGTTTTTGTTGCAATTAGTGTGTGGTTGACCCACATTTTTGCATAAAATGCCTGGACTACATGCAGACTGAGATCTTGAAGAACAGGCCCATGCAGTTGCAGTCACTACAGGACAGACTGGCAGGAAAATCTTTCTATTGGTATTGACTATTTCATCCAGCTCACAATTGGCTGAAACTAGTGAAGCCGAAAAGTTGCCACCTCTGTCCATTCTGAAACTGTGCTTTAGTGTAAATATATGTGTGTATATGTGTGTGTGTGTGTGTGAGACAGTGTATCCAACTGGAAATGAACAGCCAATGACCAACACACATGAAGTGACACTGCACTTTGACAGTACTGCTTTTCTAACAGAACACACTGAAATGAACTGAGTAATCACAATACTGTGGAAGGGACAGCCAGAGAGCACAAGTGTAAAAGTGCATCTGTGAGAAAAATAAATGCAGAAAGAGAGACAGCAGACTAGTAAAATATGAAGAGAGAGCAAGTGAGAAACGAGGAGTTTGTGTGTGTGTGTGTGTCAGAATAAGGAAGGATTAGTAGGATAACAAAAGGTGATGAGCACTCAGTGCACATGTAACAGGCCAATAAGAAAATGCTCTCACTCACTCACTCACACACACACACACTCAAGCCATGTGTTTGGCAGACCCTGCTGCCAGCACCTCTGGATCTACTCTTTGTAAACTTTTTGGTGTTTTCACAGTACAATTTGGCTGTGGTTCAGACTGCACACTGTGTGTGTGTGTGTGTGTGTGTGTGTGTGTGTGTGTGGGGGTGTGTGCGTGTGCGTGTGTTGTGGGGGACAACTAAAGATGTCGGCTGTGATTCAAAGGTCTTGAACCAGACTAAGAAATAATGAGAATTATTTAAAAAAAAACCACATATGACATTGTAGGTCCTGTCCAGACGCAAGGTTTTCAGACTGTCCTCCCGAGCAAAATGACAGCAGTTGTCATTTGTTGAAGCAGTAATTCCGACACATATTGATGTTTTTTCATTAGGCACTGCCCTTTAGTGTTCATAGATATTATTGTATGTAAAGTTATGTAATGGCAAAACATGTTTAGGGTGGATGGGAGGGGTCAAACAAACGTGAAGGTAACGTTTTTGTATGAGGGCGAAAAACACTCATATGAGTTGTATTTACTCCAACCACTAGGGGCACTATTTTAGTAAATGCTCGTATGGGTCGTATTAGAGAGTAGGAACAAACGACAGATGTGGTCGAGAATTTTAGATCATTAAAACTGACTTTTTTAAAAACACCTGTGTGCAGATTTTTCCAACCTCCAGTTACTGTGCATCCATGTGGACGTATAAAATGGAGCATTTGGGAAATTATGACATCATCTCCTCAGTTTGCACATGCCCATTGTTGCTTTGTGTAATGAGCATGCGCCACAAACAATAACGGTTACCAGTAAGTGGTAAGCAGCATCCACCGGCAGAATGCAACCAACATTTTTGTAACTTTCAGAAGCAATTAATACGAGTCCTTTTGAGCAGGAACAGTCATTATGATGGAACTATAGTCTTGCATAGAGACTTAAACTGCATCAGTACAAAAGTACATGTTAAATGATGTCACACTCACACACCGTGATCAACAGGTGAACTCTGAGGTGTGCAACTGAGCAACACCATCATAAACTTGAGGTCTATGCCATCAACTATCTGTATCAGGTCTCAGCATTAACTCCAAACAGAAGCTTTTCTCTCCAGCGCTGTAGAGAAGAGGCTGGTTTTCATCCAGTATTTCAGCGCAGATGGACTTACCCATAAGCGACTACTAAAGGTCAGCTTTTGACATTATAAAATTTAATTGTATCCTCGAGCGTCCAAGTAATTATGGCACTTGAGTGAAAATGATCCTGGGGTGTACAAGTCAAGAAGGTGCAGCGTTGTTTCAATTGTGTTGACCAATCCCTGATAAAGATGTAATGGCACTGCATAATGATCCAGTTTAGTTTTCAGCTTTATTCATCATGAACGTTCTTTGTTCTGTCGTCTCTGCACAATACAAGGCTGGGTTTCCACCTAGCAGCTCCCACAGGATTAGCTGCTGCTTCATGGGCTTTCTAGTTTTCCTTGTGGTTTGTGTCTGATGCAGACGTTGCTCTCACAGAGGGAGGGGGTTGGTAAAGAGATTGGCGGACATAGGGAGATTTTACTGCATGTGGACAGACTGGTAGAAATCAGGTAGACTGGAGGAGGTGGGGGTAGATGAAGACTCGAGAACATGGACAGAGGTAGGTGGATGAAGATGGATGATGGTAGAGGCTGAAATACAGTAGATGAAGATAGGTGGACCAAGATGGGGGCGATGGGATGAGAGGGTGGACGGGTGGATGCAGAGAGGTAGACCTGAGACTTGGACTTGAGTCAGTCTTGAGTCACAAAAATATGGATGTGCAACTCGACCTGAACTTGTCTGCCTGGAGACTTCACATAATTCCGACTTGACTGCCTGAGGTCTCATTTGATTTGTCATTTTGGCCTTTACTATTGTAATTGGTAAACTCTGAATGGACTTGAGAGACTTACTGCTCTCTTTTTTGTTGGAGGGGGGGGGTTTTCCCGTTTTTCTCACCAAATGTACTTGGCTAATTCCCCCTGCTAAGCTGAGCTGTCCTGGTCGTTGCTCCACCCTCTCTGTCGAGAGTTGTAGTCTAGCACATGCTTCCTCCAACACGTGAAATCGGCAGCCGCTTGTTTTCACGTGACAGCGAGGAGTTTCACCGGCAGGACATGAGAGGATCACGCTGTTTTTCACCGTCATATCTAAACGTTACATTCGCGGTTTTAAACATGCCGTTAACGTTAAAATGGACATTGTTGCGGTTGGGTTAGAAAAAGGTTGTGGTTTGGATCATGGTTTGGGTTAAAATCAGTATATTTAAGACATTAAATAATTTCTGTGCATCTGCGTGCACATGCTGCAGAACGTCACGTGGCACGTCCCATACTTCCAGTTGTTACGTTCACTTAAAAATAACTTGCTGTTTAATTTAATTTTGAACAGGACACGAACCCTGGTCTCCTGGCTGAAGGTCCTGTTTGTTTGGTCCACCCACCACCCGTCCTCCCGCCCTAAGCGTGTTTCTCGCTCTAAATAGTCCATTAAATTACTTCTGGCTTTTTGGCGGCATAACACGGCAGGGAGACGCCTAACAATAAAACATCAATATGGGTCGTAATTACTCTGATCACTAGGGGCACTATTTCAGTAAACGCTCATATGGCTCATGTACCTTAGCCTCACTTCTTTAAACGCTCTGGTTTCCCTTTGGCATCACTTTGATGTGTCCGGTAGTACGAGTTAGGATTTCAAACTAAACTACTTGATTAAGTTTAGGGAAAATAAATCATGCTCTTCATTCAACTCATAAACCGTTCGTATAATATCATATGAAAAGTATTGCACAGCAGTTCATTATAATATATACAAACATGTCTTCTGGTTTAAATACATGGCCCGGTCATGTGATAGACACGTCATTACTGTGGCGATTAACTTTGTAAAATGGGAATAATTCGGTAGGTTTAGACAACAAAACAAGTTGGTATGGTTAGTAAAAAAAAACACTGAGATTGCAATAAAATCACATTAGAAATCCTACTACTTACTTCTGGTTTTGGTACATGTCCTGGTCACATGATATATGCGTCATTAATGTTGCAATTTATGTTGTGAAACGGGACTAAATTGGTAGGTTTAGGCTACAAAAATACTTTGTTATGTTTAGGCAACAAAGTTAGTAAAGGTACTAGGTTAATAAAAAAACACGGGGATTGGCATTAAAATACCTACTTAGGCCTACCCAGTCTTTGTGTCTTTTGAACCTGGGCTGCATGTCTCACAACTACATGCTATATGTACTGTAATTCCCTGTTCGTAGTTATACTACGAACAGGGAATGAGAGCAGCGTGCTTCGTTCTTTGTTCTCTTACAGCGCCGTGGTCCTGCAGCTGCTCTGCATCTCATGCAGACACTGAAAGGGTGCGTCGGTATCAGGCGCTGACGGCCACTGACCAAGCTGCCGTATTTGACAAGTTGGGAGTGCAGGGGCTGCAGAAGCAGATAAACAGATATGATATGAATGGGTTGACACATATAGGTGAAGAGAGAGGAATAGGTTGACAGGTCTTAGGTGCAGACAGTTGGCTGTAAATAGGCAGAGGTATGCAGAGATAAGAGGGGTAGGTGGAGGTACGCATGCAGGGATAAAATGGATGCAGATGTGGAAGGGAATGAGGTGTGATAAATGGGAGAGCAAGTATATTGAGTGTAAGGCAGAGTGACAGGGATGGGAGACAGAGTGAGAGACCTTCACATGAAGAGAGAGAGAGAGAGAGAGAAAAGTCCAGTCACAGCCGCGCCACTAATAACCCTCTCTCCATAACCCAACTCTGCCCTTCCATGTTAACATACTGTGAACTGAGCACAAGTGACAAAATCAATCCATCACGGCTGCCCGCCGACCGGCACAGAAAGGGACAGAGAAGCTAACAGAAATTGATGACATCCCTGCTAGAATTTTACACCGTTTCGGCCACAGCGGCGATTGAAACAGACAGAGATTTATAGTCCAGCCGGGGACCGCAGCTATCCTTGATTGCCTCTTTTTTTCTCTCCCTTCTTTCTCCACCAGGAAGCCCCCTTTTTTGCATATTTATTCCCAAGCTCATCAAGAGTGAGCGGACGCATCAGAGTGACAATCTTATTTCACCTTTGGGGGAGGAGGCGGTGGTGGAGGGTGGAGGTTACATCCTACACTTGAGATAAAAGCAGAGCTGCCCGTCCTGCTGTCTGTCCCTTTTGACTACAGTTACACTTTCATTTTGAAATCTGACTCTAAAGATTCTAATTTGATTTAGTGTGATTTAATGCTCATCTCTTTACATGGAGAGCTGGACTGTGTCCAGACCATGTCCAAGGTAGGAACCTGGCTGCTTCCACATCAGGATTTAAAGGAGTGGTTGAAATATGCGACGCCCTTTTCCTTTTCCTGTTAAAGGACAATCTGAAGACGAGCTGAACATCTGAACATCTAAAAGCAAAAATCCTGTTAGATGGGGGAGCCTGGGACTAAATCTTTGGACTGATGTTAGACAGGTTTCATATGTACACCTTTTCAGCATTGTCCCTGCCAATCCAGTCTTAACTTTACCATCTAGCATTAGACAAAACTCTGAAAGCTCGACAGGCGTCCCGTGCCGAACACCGGCTGCTAACATAGGACTGGACAGTGGCCGTTATTGAGAGGGCTTAACAAAGGGTCAGTTACTACGGCCACTAGAGGGCGCAACAACAAATGTCAATATGGGACGTAATAAGTTCCACCTCATGGCTCACAATTACGTGGGTTATCTATCTCTATCTATCAGAGTGCAGTACTTTTCGTAGGAACAGTGGACGGGAAGAGCCTGAACATGCACATGTAACAGTGATGCACGTCTGAGAGGGGCTCTGTTCTCTGGTCCTGGTCACGTAATGCATGATCAGATGATAAAAGCTGACTAGCGAACGAGTGTATGTATTTGTGTGCCTGTGGCCTGCAGGAAGCTTTGCTTTTCCATATTCAGTGGGTGATTACAGCGTTCATGGTAGGTTTGACTGGCTTGTTGTTTTGGGTTAAGCAGCTTTTATGCTCACCGTTAAATGTAGGAAGTAACTCAGAGCAGCGGATGCTTTCAGCTGTTGTGAGCAAGGCCTGTGTGAGGAACAACCCCGTGTCATGTTGTAATCACTGATTGAGATCTCATTCTTAAGCGTCTTTATTTGTGTGCTGGAGAAGGAGAAATGATGCCTACTGTTCTTTGTTGTGTTTTCAAGCTGTTTTTCTGCTATTGCAGAGCTCTGTGCATAATTTTCTCTATTTGTCTGTGAGTGACTTTGTTG
>JAOVVB010250237.1:0-20473 GCA_028570985.1 Heterobranchus longifilis | reverse complement strand
TCAATGTTTGTGGGTTTAAAGGCCCTGCGCAGCCACTTACTGTACACCCACACTGGTGTTAATTATTGTGTCTGATTAGAGGTTTTCTCACGACTGTGTGGGCGTGTACAGACTTTGCTTGATTGACACCTCCCTCATTACCTTTGCCCACACCTGTGACAATATGCCATAACTTTTCCCACCTTCGATTTTAGCATTAGTCTAATCAGTCAGAATAAGTGACTCTCAACTATAACCCAACTGATACTGATATCAAGATTTGAGAGTTTAAAAAATATGATAACATATTGAACAATAGTTGTTTTGTTTTTTTACATAAACACATAACAGAAACAAATCATCTTGATACAGATCCCTTAGATTTATTTTATTTCTATTTTTTAAGAATTGTGACCAAGGTACATTCTAAGCAGGACATTTTGCTGTTTTAAAAATCAAGTAGTCAGTGCTCTTTGGTGGTCACACTAATGGTGGCCCTGTTTCTAAATGACCTCAAACCTAGTTTAGTATTTGTGTACTGTCATTTTTTGTTCCTTATCTGCCGACATATCGATATATCTGCAATGAGCTGATATTGGCTGATATGGATGGATGGATGGATGGACGGATGGATGATGGACGGACGGACGGATGATGGATGGATGTATGGGTGGATGATGGATGGATGGATGGATGGATGGATGGATGGATGGATGGATGGGTGGATGATGGATGGATGGATTATGGATGGATGGATGGATGGATGATGGATGATGATGGATGGGTGGCTGGATGGATGATGGATGGATGGATGGATGGATGGATGGATGGATGATGGATGGATGGATGTATGATGGATGGATGGATGGATGGATGATGGATGGATGGATGGATGGATGGATGGATGGATGGATGGGTGGATGATGGATGGATGGATGGATGGATGGATGGATGGATGGATGGACGGACGGATGATGGATGGATGGATGGGTGGATGATGGATGGATGGATGGATGGATGGATGGATGGATGGACGGACGGACGGACGGACAGACGGACGGACAGATGATGGATGGATGGATGATGGATGATGGTTGCTCCGGTTTTGGTTGCCCACATTTGGGGCTATTTGTTTCGCTTCTTACTTTCTTTGGGTCTAATGGATCCATGAGGACTTCTATCTTTGATGTAATGATGGCTAGCTTACCAGCTAGCAGGGCACAACATTTCAACAAGACAATTTTGAAGCTGTATTTTTCCTCTGTCTTTGGTTTTTATAACACTAAACTAAATTTGTCCTGGAATACCTCTCTGCACTTATTTTAGTCATGATGGAGAGTCGATAGGCAATCCTGCTGGATTATTTCAAAGACCATAAAACACAACATGTGACTGAGTGTGTGCATCTTGTATTGCTTGCGGAGTTATGCTCTCTGCCTCTTGTGTGTGTGTGTGTGTGTGTGTGTGGGTGTGCGTGCGTGCGTGCGTGTGTGCTGAGTATGTTCAGAGTGGCTCAAAAGGTTCAGGGGGTTGGGAGCTAACAGACTGGAAATATGACCGTGCATATAGTCTACTGAATCTATGGATTATGGATGGAGTTCAGCAGAGGTTGGGTTTACTGCTCGGAGGCCTCCTTTCAGATGCCTGTTTAAGTGCAGGCAGAACAAGTATAGTGGACACACAGTCATAACTCAGACTGCACTTAGCAGTCAACTTTGATTGACCTGAGATTTCCACTTCATAAATGGTTAAAGGGAGAGAGGCAGACAGAGATGGTAGGAGTGGTAGGGAGTACTTCAAACAGAATGATTTCATCCTGTCTGACAAAGTGTCCGTCTGTCTGTCTGCAGATGGATAATAATACTGAGCGCTGCTGAAACAAAAGTGCCTCACTGATTTCTTTATGAGCATGGAGATTATATAATAGAGTTCTGTTCTGAACGGAGATATGTATCATGCAAAAAACGAACCAATGCTCTCAGAAAATGAGTGATAGCACAAAAGATTTTCAACTGAAGGTGTTTAAAGAAGAGCTTAATTCAGGTCCTTCATTTAAGTGATCTAAACTTTAGATTTTAAGGATTAACAGTGAGGTACGGTAGGATTGATGTACTCAGTTTTAAGGTTGTTAAAAGTATTGGAATATAGATACTTTTGACAGCCTTAAAACGTTTTAAACATGAGGTATCAAAAAAGTATTAGGTTTTGTGTTTAAAACAATACAATCACCGTTAATTTGACAGTGTCGAAAGTACTGAAGCCGGATCAACATGGCGGCTCGTTTGGAAATGTTCTCTTATATTACGAAAAGAGTTCACTGAAATGTGTTTCTGAAAACATTTTAGATGAGAAATAAGCTATGCAGTGGCTGAATCTGTCTTCATTTTAGATTGACAACGCTTAGTTTAAAAGATTTTCAGGAGTTTCGAGAGGCAGCGAGTTGCGCTGGATGCCGCTCATTTGCATAATGTAGCCTGGACCTCAACTTTATGCAAATGAGGAGCGGCCAACGCGACGGCCCATCTCTCGAAACTCGCCTCAGTGCTACCAGAATGCATTGAGTGGCTGCTTCCATAGACAATGAATGGGAAGCTTGGAAATGATGGTCCCTGTGGACCATCAAACTGTGAAGCTCTCAGCTCTCTAAAAACCAAATGAGCAGCGTGCGATCTAATGTGGCTGTGGGTTATAGCGGCTGACTCAGCTGTAATGAGACATTAATGAAGATGTTGGGTAATTTGGGTTGGCAAGGGAGAGAGAGAGAGAGGGAGGGAAGGGGAATAGGGAAGGAGAGAGTAGGAAGTAAGAGGCAAAGGTAGGGAAGCACCAGCTGCTTTTCCAGATGATCCATGAGGGGAGTCACAGCTGTCCTCTTCACCCGACCCTCCTCCCTCTCCGTCTCTTTCTCCTCCCCTTCTGTCCTCTCTACACCACCCTTCAGAAACTGCTCCAGCAAAACGACTTTAATGAAGATATATTACCACAACTAAGGCCTTATCCATTGTTTGCCACACTGATCAAATCCCTGCACACACCTCTCCCTCTCGACGCGTGGGCAGGAGTGTTTCCCTCCATCTCCATCACGGACAGCTCCCCACTCTGTCGGTAATGTTTATGATACTCTTGAAAGGAGAGCTGGCAGAGGCTGTTCTGAGCGTGAGAGCAGTAAATACCACAAATGAAATTCAATAGGTGAACTGCGGTAGTAAAGTGCGGCAACTTCCACACGCATTGATCTCAGATATGGATTCAAATGACAACCACATGCATGTACGTGAAAACAACCATGTGCACACAAATAAGGTGAAAACAAACTCCACCAAGGAGAAAGAAAAGACTAATCACAGATGGAGAGCGAAATAGTGGAGCCTAACCTTATGTTATAAATGGAAAGTGGAATTGGTAAATGTAATGTTCTCAATGCAGAATACTTAACAATGAAGTGCTCTCTGAGGTTGTAATGACATTGGAAAATAATAAACAGATGGGCACACGCGCCAGTGCTTCATTAATCTTAAAGCTCTCGGCTCTAAAATATTTGTCCAGCATTCTGAAAGTAATGTTAATGAAGTGTTGTAAGTCTGTGGTGGCTGAGCCCAATTTATTTGAATGAGATGGTGTGTGCTCTCTTAAGGACGTGTCAGTGACACAGCTCTCTGCTTACATTTGTTCATTATGATCATGAGTTGTGGAAAAAAGACACATGTAGTAGCAGGGAGGCAAGTCAGTTTCCATGTTGAATCCACGACTTTCAGCCTCTTTGAACTGCATTCTTTCAAAATCTTTACCCTTAACTGCAACATGAGAAAAACTGAGATGTTGGCAGTCTTGTCATTACATACAAAGTCAATACAAAGACGCGATTAGATGTGTATACACGCAACTTGGGTCATTTGCATGATAGGAAAGCCTATAAGCACTGAGATTCTCCTGCACAGCATAGCCCTGATTGAGCTGAACTCCATTCAGAAAACAAGCTTTTTAAAAGTTGTTTGCTTGTCATCATGCGGACAGACGAGACAAAGCATGAACTGTCTTGAATTGACTTTTTACAAATCGGCATCCTGATGAAGTAGTTATTTTGGCATTCCTTTTTATTCATTTATGGCAATTAAATCGCAGCAAAATCTATTTATTTTGTGTTCATACCGCTGTAGTATCGGCAGTCATCCAGACGCAGTTCCAGGAGAAGATGGTGAAATTCATCAAATGTGTGCGCCTCTGGATTTTGTTTTTCTGATGTATCTGGGACTTCCACAACAGGTACAAAGCACCAATAGTTTTTTTTATTTTGTATTTTATTTTACCTTTATTTAACCAGGAGTAAAATTCATTGAGATTTTCAAGAGTGCCCTGGTCAAGACAGATAGCAGCCATGATTATTTTGGCCACAGTTGATGAAACTTTGGTATCTACACCACCGCATCTCATGCGAGTAACGGAAATAAACACAAATGCATATGCACAACTGATCCTGTCAACAAACTTGCGTAAGTAATGCAGAAAAAAACTGCTTCATGTTTGGTGTGAACACAGCATAACTCTGACAGGAAGCTGCCATAATTTAGCATTCATAACTATAATGTCAGCTGGAACGATTTGCAGAAATGTTGGATCTTTGTTTATCTGGCAAGTTCATATCATCATTATATAAAGTCAAAGGTTGAGCCTTTCGTCTGTGACCCAAACAAGAAGTTGTCTCTAGTTAACCTTTAGGACTCAGCCACTGTTCTGTGCATGTGTGTGTGTGTGTGTGTGTGTGTGTGTGTGTGTTGCATATATAGTCATGCAGTCATAACTCCATTTCCTAGTCAGCTGAGTGTATCTGTTTTAATTGGATCAATCCCAACACAAACCAACATGGGACCTGAGCAGGGATATGGAAATATCATCAAATCTAACCTTCAATTTCCACACGATAAAATACCAACTACCGCAATCTAAATCTTCATCTGTTATGCACAAAGAAAAGAAAAGAAATGTAATAAACTGCTGTGAAAGACCCTAACTTTTAATGCCTAACCTTACCAATCTAACCTTAACTATTCACATTTAACCTCACCAATCTAACCTTGACTATTCAAGTGTAATGCCTAACCTTACCAATCTCGCAAAACTTTAGTAAATCTAAGGTTACCTTCTAGCCATGACTCAATTTACCCCCTGTGGTGTGGGGCAAAAAAAGAGGTTAAAAACCCCTTGTACATCCAGTCCCAATTTGTGGATGAATAAATGAATAGCCTATCCAGCAAAACACTTTATATACAGCATGTCAGCTAATAGGAATTAAACAAGACTCCCCACTGTGTCCCGTCATTCAATGCTTGTGCACTGCGCTGTTGGATATTATAAAACAGGCAGCAGAATTCGCTCTCTAATAACGTTAAATGATGGAGTTGATACAGAAATGTATCAGTGGATTTGTTATGAGAAGCAGGGGCGAGCATCCCTCGGGCTCAGGATGGTGATTTATTAAGGCTTCAATGGCAAAATAAGTTTTAAAATCCATTATAGTGATGCAGCCTGTGAGAGAGCAAGGCACAGCTTTCTTCCTTGCTATCGTAACATTTTTAACTCACCACTGTTCTCTCTTCCCCTCCCTCTCGTGCACCAGGTGCCAAATATCACGTGAGCATTGTCTTTTTACATAAATTTGCTGTCACGTCTGAATGACGCAGTAAGGAACATTAATATAAAAGTCATGTTTAGTCTGAATGACAACCTTAACAGATAGATGAAGCCAGCATGGCATGTCATGATGATTAATAACGATATAATGTATGTTTACAAAAAGGCTTTCTTAAAGCTTAATAATATAATCCAAAATGAACACGGTTGCAGACACCAAGGCCAACAGTGGACGTGACTGTGTTTATAATACATTTGGGTGTCCACATGAGGGGACGTTTTCTCTCATATACAGCTGGTGCTTTCATACAGTTTATGGCTGCAGGTAGACTTATGCACGGATGTCTTTATGAGCTGTCGCAAACATGGACAGATGACAAAATATACATTTCACAGACCCTCGTGGATCCTCACAGCTACGCAAAAGGTATCATTTGTAGGGATGCACCGATACCGATACTGTTCTCATGTACTCGTACTCATAAAACTACTTCGATACTACCGCAACCGCTACGACTTTACGGCATCGTGATTCACTTCTCGTCAGTTCAACGGGGAGGCGGTAGCAATGCCGACAGTGTGGAGATAGCAGACTGCAAACTAGGGTTGGGTACGTACTTACAGCAGGTAACGTTGACCTACCGTTAGCTAATAGCTGGATTAAACACGGTTAAAAAGCTTAAAGCTAAACAACACTGGAACGTGTAGAAGTCAGCAGCTAAAGACACAGCTAACGGTTAGCTTACCACTAGCATAGTGTTGAGATACCACACAGTTGTGCTTCCCTGAAGTCACTGTGTCAGTGAGGAAACATGCCTTCCCCTTGGACGACAACGGACGATAAAGCAGCATGTCTGCACTTTATGGTGCTTTCAAGTGCAGCTCAGAAAGTCACGCTGCATTCAGGTAAACTCGAACATCTGAGTAACTCAAGCTACTGTTGTACATTTCCCTTCTGCCATCAGTTTTTTCCCAATTGGTGAAATATGTTGTTATTACATTTTTAAATATATTTAAATGTGACCATGTGGAATTAATGTGGTACATAATATGGCAGTTATATCACACTTGATACCATGTAACCTATCTTTTTAAAGAACTCTTTCACTGCACTGTTTAGGCATGGTGCCAAAAAACAAACAAACAATATCCAACCCCAGTACCTGTATCAGTACTCGGTATTAGCAAATACCCAAATGTAAGTACTTGTACTTATTCTTATGAGAAAAGTGGTATTGGTGCATCCCTATTAATTTGCGCTTTAGTCTGGGGTTCAAAGTTCTTTCCTCTGGGGTGATCAAGAACTGCTACTCTACTGCTACTCTTGTCCTGTGGGAATTATCGACTCCTTGTACATGATGTACTGTATAAAGTTAATATAGTCTAGTAATGAGACCTTCTGATTCAAAGAGTTCAGCTTTTAGTATATTCAAAGTCTCTTATTATTCACATTTAATGATCGTCCTTATAAATGCAACACTAAAATGTAGATGAGTCAGGGCTATGTTCTAAAATCAATAAAGTATGTAGTGTATTTATGAATGCAATTTGAGAGAGAACTTTCTCACACACAAGTAATTTTCTCACATTAAATATTATTTCTGACTGGTTAACACCAGCTCCTCCAAATTAAATATTGTGAAAATGCTTCATTAGAGGGAATTCAGCACTTTCTTTTTTTAGTTAGGTGTACCAATCAACACCCAGGTCAGATGTGATGTATAGGCAATACCAGTACATCACAACTGAACTGGGTGTTGATTGGTAAATTGGTTGTTAGTGTGAAACTGCTAACACAGACCACAGACCTCCTTGGTGAGAGCAAAACAAAACTGTCTATGGAGAAGCACACAAACCACCATCTTTTGTACCAAAGTTTATGTTTTTTGTTTATGTTTATGTTTTTTTTGGAACTTCTTTTATTGTTGACTGTATTCTGTATTTGTATCATAGCACTGTAACTGTGGATTTGCGTTTTCAGGGCATAGCCGTACCCGCTGAGTCACACTTCAACAAAAGATGCCTCAGTTGGGGTTGTGAACCGCAGTTTAAGAAACCAGGCCTTAGAGGGATTATAGGGATGTTGATGTGTTTATATATCTTGACTTTAAGCAAGCTAGGTTACACAGAAGGGATCAGCATGCAGAAACATTATCTTCTCCTAAACCCCTCTGTTGTAAACTTGCCACATTTGATATGCCAACACACACACACACACACGGCACACACACACTACATACTGGCACATTTTTAGCTACTGACCCAATGCGACCTGACCAAAGCAGAAACTAGTCATACATCAAAACTTGATTTCTATACACAGACTGAGCCCTCTGATACGCCTCTTTCATTGGAACAGTTTGACATGTTGAGAGGTACAATAATTCTGTTTCTTGCAGAGAGATCTGTCCGTTAAATATGAAGCTCCAGCCAGTAGCCGGTTAGCTTAGCTTAGCATAAAGACTGGAAACAGGGGGAAACAGCTAGCCTGACTCTGTCCAAAGGTAACAAAATCTGTCTAGTGTAAGTGCCTCCAAAGCTAGCCAAGCAACATGTTATTATTCCTTTGTTTAATCCATGTAAGAATTGGAAGTGTATAAAAGACAATTTGCAGTTTTACAGGGGGTTATGTGCAAGACTATTTCTTTGGTGGGATCAGTGAGTCTTGTCATCTCCAAATCACTGCACTTGGTCAAAAATAGTTTCACGGTGAGTTTTAGAGATGCTATTAGGTGGATTTTGTTCCCTTTGGACAGAGCCAAGCTAGCTGTTTCCCTCTGTTTTCAGTCTTTATGCTAAGCTAAGCTAACTGGCTGCTGACTGTAGCTTCATATGTACCGACATGAGAGAGATGTCGATCTTCTCATCTAACTCTGGGCAAGAAATCAAATCAATTCCCAAAATGTCTTTCACCTACACTCAGGCCCAGGCTGTATATTTACATGTATTTTTGAAAATGGATATTTTCCACCTCCATTTAAAAAACAAAAAATCTGTACACATGACCTTTGTTTTACAAAATGTCTCCATCCGCCCATGAACGCAAAAAACGACTCCAAAGTTTGCCGGGTCAGTAGGTGGCAATAAAGGCTGCGTCAACAATATGTTGTATTGCTGTATTAACAAATCAAACAATAGTAGCTAATTATTTCTTTATTTATACATATTTGATACCTGTTTATGTAACATCTTTCTGGTACACGGCCCAAGGTGCTATGGTGAAACCGAAATGTGACTCGTGTAGATGGACGACGAGGTGGAGTTGCTGCTGAACGGACTACTTACCGGTAGCTATTATTGTTGTTCCTGGTGCACTGTCATTACACAAAGCAACAATGGGCATGCACAAATTGAGGAGATGATGTCATCATTTCCCCAATGCATTTTACATGTCCACATACACATAACCAGAGTTTTGACAAATCTGCACCTGAGATGGTGTTTTAAAAAAAAAAAACTGTTTTAGTGACCTAAAACTCAGTTTGCATGTGTACAAGCGGCCAAAACATAGAGGAAAATATCAGTTTAAAAAATATCTGGATACGTGTAGACAGGGCCTAAAACATGCATGTATGTGCTCAGCCAATCAGGATGAACCTAGTCAACCCCATGGGTGGCTAGATGAGTATTACTAACTCTTCGGTGACTATAGTGGAACAGGGAGGGAACTCCTTAAAGGGGTTACCACACATACTGTAAACACCCTGAGCTCCAGCTGGACTTTGTACGCTCAGACAAGGATGACTTACCGCCCCCCCCACAGGCCCCACACACATAGGTATAAAAACATACACACATCGTCATCCTATGGACACATTTGGCATTTTCAAACCTTTACTTGAGCAGGAAAATGAGCTAACAGCACATCCTTAATTATAACTGCCTGGGGGAGTAGATGCAGAGGAGGGCAAGCTCCAGACATTCAAACATTGACGCATCGGGTGGCTGCACCAGCGCGATGAATACAACTTCTCCAGTGTACTCACTGACTTGCTCAAGGGCACTTTGAGGGCAGCGGAGGGGGAGGAAACACTGTTACTCATACGTCCTCCTACACACATTTTTTCCCCAGCCAGTCTGTGGATTCAAGGCAACAGCCAAAAAGGTTCTGTAACCTTTAGGTGGCTGTTTCTCCCACCTCTAAACATGTAGGCAGCTACCGTACTTACAGTATATCTTCCAACCACAAAAACTGTCAACATAATTCTAACAAGTTCATTTTTTATGAGCTGTGGGATAGAAATTCCCACATCAATATATTCACTATACAATAAAACCCATTTTTGTGTGGCACCGTGTGACCTGTTTGGCAGCATGTTGCATGTTTTCTGCGGTACCTGGCATGAGCTGCTGTCCGGTCATGCTGATCGGAGGCATCCCCAGGCTGCTCATGGCTGTTGCCCAGGCGCTGGGGTCTGACATGGGCATTGTCATGGAGTTAGGAGCCATGGTCATGTCTGGAGAGAGAGACACAAAAGGAATGAGAAAGTGAGATTTAAAATTCCCTTTTTGGATCGTTATTCAAGTACTACAAAAAAAAGATGTGCATTGATTTAGATGGGTTAAAAGAAAGTCCAGGGTCAAAACCAGAGCTACATTTAAAATGTATCAGATCTTTGGCTCTCTTTTATAACAAAATCTTACACCTTATTGACATGAGTGCTTTGTGATCTCCTCATTTCATTTCTGTCACAGGAGAGAGGAAAGGAGAGGCCACTGCGACCCTGCTTTCAGTCTGACTTTATATTGACTTTTACAACACTGTCATTTACGATATATTCCTCTTCATTAAGTTGTTTGTTCAACTGCCCCGCAGAGGTTCAACAGCCTGGCCTCTGGGCACTTCCTGTTCGGTGACCTATGACCTCTGCTCAAAAGGTTGCAGCTGCTCTGACTGACAATAACACACACATGTGCAAACATCACGCACACACAAAGACAAGCACACAGACTCTGTACTCTTCCACACTGAGTCTTACAAAGTGTTCAGAACAACATCTGGACCAAGAATACTGCAACTGAAAAACAGAGCCCATAATTATAAAATTGCTAAAATTGTGGACTAAGTAAAACTCCTTTGCTGTTACTTCTACTCATAAACTTAAGAATAAAACCAAGAAACACTAAGAAAGCTCCAGCGGTTTTTTAATGCTGCATTCACATGGATGCAGGCAGACGGTACGGTACTCGGCTGGATATCATGTTAGTGGACCAGAACAGGACTGTAAATTAGACGGCATTGCCGTTCAAAGTTTTAATTTTTGACCATCCTCTGGGACAGAATTTAGCTCCCTCACACAAGGAAAAAACATGGGCGATCTGGATAACGAGAAGCAAATCATTTTGGTGCAACAACACCTGGAATTATATGATCAGAGCTTGAAATCCTACTGAGATAATAAGAAGCTACATGCATTACTAGTCATAATTAAATAAAAAATAGACACAAAGTAATTTTATTTAATATATATCATTCAATTCTTTGTAAACAACAACATCACCATAGCAACATATGGTCATGCGTCTTTCGTTTTGCCATCCTGCCGGACTGTTTGTTTTTCACGTCTGTCTGAATCCATGTGAATGCAGCATACAGTAAGTTGGTTAAGAGTGACTATAAAATATTCTTAATCATGGTGAACAATATGTTAGTTAAAGCAATATGTACAGATTATTAAAAATAGGGTAGCTTTAGCCAATTTGCATTTGATTTGAAATATTTATAGGATGTTACCCTACTTTTTCTTTTCTTTTTTTTTGCATAGCAGTGGTGCCAACAACATGACTAAAGGTAGCATTGGTTCATTGTCTGCATGTATCAATGTTGTATTATAATCTCCGGTCTCAGTTTTCTTTTCATTTCAGCCAATTTCCTATTAGGTCATAAGAGATTAAGAGAGACGTTATTGTCCTACAGTGCAGAACAGGACAGAGAGGAATGAAACTGTGTTTCCTTGGTCCCAGTGCAAAACAAAAGAATGAACAAAGGAGCATAAGGTGCAAACAACAAGACACAAAAACAGGCACAGAACTAGATACAAGACAAGGTACAAACATATAGTGCAATGACAAACACTGGGTCTGTGCCGCAGGGTGTCTGGCAGCTAGGGGGAAGAAGCTGTTGCTAAGTCTGGAGGAAGCCTATTGTCATGCCTCTATACATAGTTATTTATATATTATAAATATATTAGATGTTAGATTATTCAAGATTTTAGACAAATTACATTAACTAAATGTTTTTCCAGATATCCAGATAAAATAATGAATGCATATGAAGGTAGAATCTGGAGGCAACGGGACAAGATTTGAGTTGCAGAATCGCTCTGGTTTCTGTTGCTTTAATTGCATGCAGGTAAACAGTCCGTGTGGAGAGCAAAAGAGGAACACATGGGCCAAAATATGCATTCATATGCAGATACCTGCGCACAGAAGAGGAAGTCTTGGCCCAGATATCCGCTGGCTACACCAGAAAGCCCGAAATATCGGCTGTTGCCATTATTACTAAATCGCCGTCAGTAACTGATAGCTGATGGGTTCTGAGATTGCTCCTGCTCTGATCATACACGTGATTGAGAGCTGAAGTTCATGTCTACACTTCACTTAGAGTAGAATCAAGTTGCTTGATGAATGTCTTTTATTCCTCACACTCAAGATTTTTTTTACTCCTAAGTTGACCTTTTACAGTAGTGGAAATCTTAGAAGTTTGATAAATACAAGACCTGACCAAAGTTCAACTTGACACAAAATACACAAAAGGCATAAAGTAGTAACATTGCCTCAGAGCAAAGTACAAATGCAGACATTATTTTTGAGGCATAAAAACACAGAAAATTCTCGAACATACCACCACCACAAACGCAAATATCAGCTGCCACACAAAACCTCAGGCTCATGGTTTTCTGCCAAGTCTTAAGTCTTGCATAGAAAAGCAAACATATTCAGATCCCCACAGATAAAAACCCTGCAGTAAAGTCAACAGGAACACATCGTACATCCACCACTGGCTCATTCTGCCGATCTGGAGTTCATTTCACAGCTTTAAGTGCTCTTACAACTCTTGCTGGTTGAGCTCTCACTGGCAGACCTGTAAATTACCGAGCGGCAGCGGCTGCTGGCTGAGCCACAAGCCTGTCCTCCTCTTCCCTGACACTTAGTTTAACTGTGGAAATACAAACCAACACTGAACAGCACTGGGATTTTACACCTCAAAAAAGTTTTTACCAATCTGTCTGGTTTACTTGTACTCACAATGTGTGTGTCCCTGGTCTGCTCATGTTTGCGGTTGTTTGTGTATATACCAACACACTTGGCTAAGCGATTTCACTCTGACAGAAAAACTGCAAGAAGCTTCTTGTGCTGCTTCTCTAAAAATATGCTGGAGAGATATTTACAAATAATTACTGTAAATGTGTCAGTGTAATTATATTTCAAACCATAAACATTTCAAATAGCCTGACAGCTTGACTATTTATATTTAATTATAATGATTTGGAGGCCATTCACATGTTGCATCTAAAAATGCTTGGAGAACACGAGGCCGGGTCGGTCGGGCTCTGGGTGCCCACTCTTGTGCCAACTTTCAAGGGTGGGGAGGCAGGTTGCGCCTGACGTTGCTAAGCGACCATAACCAGCTTTTAAACAGTAGTAGGCTACTTTGAAAGTATTTATCATGTCACAGAAACCACTGAGAGTGAATATTGCGTTTTGGATGTTATTATCACACTGTACTGTCGTGTGGTGTTTCTGTGTTTTTGTCCCGGTGCTCCGGAACAGTGTGTTCAGAATCAGAATCAGAATTCTGATTCTGATTCTGATTCTGATTCTGAACACACTCCGGTGCACCCCCCCCCACACCGGCTCTCATCTCTGTGCACCGGTGTCAGTGTTGTGTCCAAGTGTGTTCCCCCATCGATCAGTGTTTCCCTCCTGTTAGCATGATGAGGCCCCTGTGCGTGGTTAAGGTTAGAGCGTAAGGTTTGGTTGAGGTTGCGGTAGGGGAAACGCATCTCGACTTGGAAACTGTCTCCGATACAACATCGGCAGCACGGAGGTCCCCGGAGACCACCGGCAGCCTTATATGTTTAGGTTCGTAAAATGTACCTGAATTCATAAATATGTAGGATATTACAGAGGGAAGATCTGCTTCTGTCAGAGATTGAACCAGCTGTTTCCAAACACAGCTGCAGTTGTGAAACGTGAAATCTCCACAGACTGATATTTACGTAAGAAAGGAAAGATATCTGCCGGCTGTGATTGGTTGTTCCTCGTCACATGACATTTTATCTCGTGGCGCAGCCGTCGTGCCCTGAAAAATAGGCATTGGGAAAGCTTGTGCGTGGCTACAGCGTCGCTCTCGCGCGGCTACATTGAAAACAATGGCTTCGGGGGCGCAAAAAACACGACATGTGAATTGCCCCTAAAGCCAGCTACACACGATCGGCTGTAAAAACGCTCTGCGCTGGTCATGCCATTGTTTTCCTCTGGGGAGAGCGGTGCCGCCTGACTAGATGGAGCGCTACCCTTCGTGTTCAAAGTTCAAATTATTTAAACTTTGACCAAGTTGCACTGACCTTTCAGAATGCATCGAATGAGATCATGGCTGACAGGAGCCAGAAGCATGATGATGTTTACCTGCCATGTGCTTTGTCTCTGTGCCTTACCTCTCGTTTTTGCTCTTAACACGTAAAGGCGGCTTTAGGCTGTGCTAGCTTTGTGTTTTGTAAATAGGCTTTGACAAAGGGGGGGAAACCAATGAGTACCAGCATGCTTGTCATACATCAGACTGCTTTTCATATTGGCTTTCATTCTGCTAATTAATATTCTTCTAAAAATTCCGCTAACACAACAACAGCGTCCCTGTTCAGACCCACTCATTAAAAGTTGTATGTATGTTGCCATGGTGAGGTCCGATAACACATTCATCGTTGTGGTGTTACTATGTTAATGTTCCCGACAGGAGCATCACAGGCCCGTTAACTGCATACAACCATATTAGCTGTCCTGCTGACTCAGAGGAGAGGTACTATAGTGGGAGGAGAGCAGTGGTGAAACATAAAGGTTTACTACAGTAACACAGGTTTACAACACAAGGAGTGATAAGTGTCTAAAAGTAATGAAGGGTATAAACAATAGACTGCCTGCTGTCCTGCTGGCGGTAAAATGTTGATTTGGCCTGGAAAAAGAGCTCAGAAATTGGCCCAGTTGGGTACGTGCCTAGAAATAGTTTCCCGACTACTATTTCTCACCCTGTGACGCTGTTATCTTTCCTCTGCGATCGGCCCACTCTCAACTTTCTTAACAAGCGAGATTGCTGGCCAGCTCAGTGTTAGTCAGAGCATAGTGTGGTGTATTTGTGGGGGCTGCTACTTTGGAATACAAAGCAAGGAAAAGCACCAGTTACCCATTAGATGAAAAATGATGAATCAATCTCCACGAGGTTTGTACCATTTGTCAGCAATAAGGTGCTCAGAGTTGGCGGAGTTGCCACATACACATGCCAATAATGGCAACAAATGCCAGAAAATGTTGCCAGTAACATCTACAGTAAGCCTGAGTGATTCTAAAGACTGTTGACAACCATCTTCAGTCTAGGGCTGCAACTTTTCATTATCGATTAATCTGACGATTAGTTCCTTGATTAATCGATTAATCGTATAAAATGTCAGAAAATATTCAAAAATGTCCATCCCAGTTTCTCAAAGTCCAAGGTGATGTCTTTAAATGCCTTGTTTTGTCAGTCCAAAACCCAAAGATATTCAGTTTAATATGATAATCACATGGTGGCACTATACTTGTTTAAATCATGTTTAAATGGACCTGACTGGATGATTTATTTTGCCCACATATCTCATTTGCTACACTCAAACATGATGGTCACTGATGCACAAACTAAGTGGATCCATTTGTCTCGTTGCTTTAAGATTTGGTAACTGTATTTTTCACAACTCAATTACTGTGTTTTTATGAGAGATCTTTGCTGATTGGCTAACTGTTGATGAAGAACAGCGGCCATTTTTTTAATCTATAGACAGAACAAATCAGGTAATATTGCATAAACTGCACCAAAAACATGTGCAGCTCAATAAAAGAGAAGCAAACGGAGACAACAAACAGGCATCTAAAACTTTACAATCTTGCAAACAACTTAATATTACACCAGCACATCATCTCTAAAAAGGGTTTATCTGCATCTATTTGATGTTATTTCATCTGTCAGATATTTGCTTTTCATTTCATCATACTCACAGCCTGCTCACATCATCTGCCAGAAATAATAGACAGCCTCAGTAATGTGCAAAACCAATTCACTCAAAGAGCCACCTTCGCTCTACAAAGCTGTGTCTCATTAACAGAGTCACAGTTGAAAGCCCCTTACTTTTAAGCTGGTGATTCAAGGGGAGATTCTAATAACAGGGTCAAGGTTAAGTCTGATAGCTCCTGATAATGAGTCAAAATGCATTGAGTAGGAGGCATCTGGGACAACTGTCATCTGATGAGTCTCAGCTGGTTGCCACTGGTTGAGTTTGGTTTGTCCAAAGGCAGATTCAACATGTGCTACCGTGCTGTTCCATGAAGTCATGAATGATTGATTCAGTATTGAGTTGTGACTGTGTGAGAGGGTAATAAGAGAGCTGAAATTAAGTCATATTAACTAAACTCAGCGGGAGTAATACAGTAGCTGATTGAAGTTAAGCCCCTTTCCCACTGGACAAAAACCCACTAACACTCACTAACATCTGGCTTTTATCTTCAGGGGGAAATGTTACAATCGGCATTCATTCTCGGGACAAATGACTTTGCAGCAGTCACGGGTATTTATCAGCTTTAGCTCCGATCGGCAGTGATGGAAACATGGCACCCGAGTGGACACGCTAATTTTCACCCCCTTTCCGGCGTGACGCTATGACGCGCGTCGCCTCCGTCGGTAACTTCTGCAAGTCTTTGTCATCTCCGCCACAAATTCCGTACACATCAACGGCCGTTTTGAGGTCTTCTTGGGGAGTACTACGGCATACGTGAAAAAAAAAGATGCCTTTTGAGCGGGGACGCTGGAAGTCAGCCAGATGCTGCAGGAGCTGAGAGAAGTCAATATAATGACGTCATATTAAATGTTGTGTGCCATTCATGGTTTTTGTATTCATTTGAGTGGCCAACAACATTTTACACCAGTTTTAAAACATTTTACACTACAGACAGCAAAGCTGCACACCAACATGCTGTATGTCACAGCAGCATATATTCAACTATGGACAGTCAACGTATTCTCATGAACGGGTTCGTATGATATCTTACAAAATATGACCGTTCCATTTAACGTTGTGTAACTGTCACACGGTCTGTGTTTTAAACACGTGGTTAACGTTGTGAAAAGGAATTACTTGGTTATGTTTCGGCAACAAAACTATTTGGTACGGTTAGTAAAAAAACAACAGGATCTGGGTTAAAATAACTACTTCTGTGCGTAACTACTGGACACAATTACATGGTGATGTAGGTTGAGATGTATCTACATACGCAAGTTAATTTACAGGTTAACTTAAAATAACAACATTGACTTTTGGTTTCAAACAGGACACGAACACCGGCCTCCTGTTATTTTTTCATAACTTCACCAAGTAGTTCTGTTTCACAATATTAACCACGTGTTCAAACCTGCGATCGTGGGACCGTTTCACAACGTCACATTTCGTATGATATCATACCAACCCGTTCATGAGAATACGTTGTATAGTATTTATGTAGACTGTTTATGCAACAAAAAAAAAACATGTTTTTTATTGATTTGTTTAGTAAACTTTTTTGCCTTGCAGTTACAGTCCCCCACAAGTAGCAGCTGCAGCCCCCTCAGCACCCCGACTTCCAATGTCCCTGCTTTTGAGGCTCCAGAGAGAGCGACGCAAAATCGGATACATTTCCTTATTTGATGTAAGTTGAGTTGGCGTCAGTTGGGGCTGAAGTTTGAAAATGAAAAGGATCTGGGGGTGTGGAGTAACAACGTATTGAAGTTACCATACCTCTGTAGCCCGCTCCTCATCTCTGCTTGAGGCTAGCAGCTAGAGGCTACACTTGCTGCTACTAACATAACACATCCAAATCTCTAAGCCAACTGTTACTGTTGCATTGTGGGTAATGCATAGGCGCCAGGTTTTGAAAAGTAAGAAGAATGTGTGGATTAAAAAAGACGATATCTGCCTCAACGATTTAGATTTTGAACTGTCATCACGAGTCTGAGAATGTTATAGAAGTGCAGTGCTAAACCGGTGGGGTACTCTTTTAAAGTTAGGCAGCGATTGTGATCAGGATTAAATACTGAATTAGTCAGTGCTGCCTTGATGAGACAAATGTGAACCCCCGCCTTCAGTGTTAAAGCCTCAAAGTGTCACTGATGCAACACCTTACTTTTCCTGAGTAATCTAAAAGCCTGAGAAAACCAAAATAAACAAGTAGAACAAGATTATGAAAGAATATTTTTAGAATTATTAGAATTTCAGCAATTGAAAGGGTAATCTGTACAAAGCTAAATGACCTGCAAAACAAAGCTCCCAAAACTCTAAACTCGCAAACGCTCAGTCAGTCTTTCTTTCCACCCTGATGAAGACCATGCGAGGTCGAAATTAGTCGACCTTTTTAACCAATGTTGCCCGACTACATGAAGGCTTTCAATATAACCTTTCTCCTTCCTCTGCCCGAGAGCGCCTGAAGAACGTTTTCTTTTCTGTGACTCAATAGTTCATCTCTAAAACTGAACATGAATATACACAGTACAAAGCCCTTCAGAGCCTATTGTCACATATCTAATGATGAATGAGGAGCTATCCCTGTGCCTGCAGTGCCAAATTACTCTGCAAATTTAATTAGGTAGAGACAAATTCTTCAGTGCTTGTCATTTTCTTTGTGCTTTTTTTTATGACTTACATTTCCTGCTGTGTCAGATTTTGTAAAATGTCAACTCATGAGCTGAGTCTACTTGCTTGTACAGTATGCACTGATCTTGAGAGCCGAGTCAGCAGTATTTCAGCCTACTGTCAACATTATATAGTAAATATTGTTTTGCCAATAAAATAAGTGCATCAATTCAAATTATTCTCTTCATGCTGTTTTATGGAGTCTAATAAGTCAATGTGGTTTGCCTGAAGTGGTAAAGAAATTTCCTGCAGTATATTACATTTGATGTCTCTGCCTCTGATCATGAAATTTCATTTCCATTTTAGAGTGTGCCCTCTATACAGTGCTTTCTGTCAATTTGTTCTGAACCCCACAGCCAAATGCTTTCAATCCACTGACATTTTCTTTGCACTGCAGCCAGCATCCAGCGGATGGTGCATTAATTATTCAACATACAGTTTAAGCAACAGGTAGGGACCTTCAGATACAGTATTCATTTTTTTAATCTTACGTCTGCATGCTTACAGAGTGTTTGAACTTAAACTGCTCTTAAATTAAGCTGCAGCTCACAATTTAAATCCTTCTTTCATCGGTCTGCTTCTCTTGTGATTGGCACATTTAATACAGCAAATTAATGCCAGGTGTCCCCAATATTTTAGACGTGTAGTTTATTATGCCATGTATCATTTTTTTAAGAATTGATATTGGCAGGCTTTTAGTCCTTCTGAAGGGACTCTGTCTGCTTCAAATGAATCTGTCGATGGGAAGTTGATTCCCCCCGTGCCCCGGAGTCATGAGCTTGTGAACTCTGCGGATTGATTTCAGACCAAGGCTTTACTGATCTCCTGGACTCTCCTGATTGGCCTTTAGCTCCACTAAACGCTCCCTCAGGGGGGGTGGGGCTGCTGGGAAATGAAGCCATTTTAAGGCCTATTGGCTGTAAACCTCCCTCCTAGCCGAGAGAGAAGCCGGAGACCATTTCATTCACAATGAGCAAGCTTTCGATAGAGAGAGGCGGAGAAGTCAGGGGAGGAGAGAGAAAGAATGAAATAAAGAAGGAAGCTGATGACAGAAGTATAATAAATACAAAATAACAGGCAATATCTGTCTTGGCTATCCCTTTGAATTTACATAGAACTGCATTTCTCTATGAATAAGGGCAATATATAAAATAAATAAACAGCCCACAATTTTCCAAGAGGGAAAAACTGCACAATTTGTCACATAATTCATCATATACTCTTTGTAAAAACAAAATGTGCAAAACATTTATTTGGACGCTTACATTAATTGGGAGTGGGGGGGAAGCACTTTATGCAGTGTTAGTTATTAGTTGAGGTATGATGTATGATAGACGACATCTGATCATTTACATGGAAAGAGAAACATCACGGGCTCGTCGTACAAGTGCATCCTTAATCATGAAAACACACAGCAGGCACAATAAAATGCATGGATTGCAAAACTGCCTTCTAGTAGTGGATGGCTTTTTGACCTTACTGAGTGTGTGCACGCACGTGAGTCTTTATACATCCTCCTCACCTACAGACAACATCAGCACAACCAGGCAAGTGAAACTACATCAGCACAAAACTTGGATCATCCCAACCGAGAGCAATCTATCATAAATTTAACTGGAGCAGGGTGGAGTGTGTCTATGTGAAAACAACTGTAATGAAAGAGTGAACACGTACTTTCACACCGCTACACTCTCAAGAAACTGTTTTCCATTTATAGTCACGTTTTTGGGCAAACATAATACAGGCCAGGATGTTTTTCTATAAGAAAAAAATACCAGAAAAACATTGGTAATGGACATTTTGTGATTTAGTTTCCCACACATGTAATGCACCATTGCTAAATAGGTGCATAAGAACACAGTAATTTGTTAAATATATTACTGCACACACACACACACACACACACACACACACACACACACACACACACACACACTTGTTTTCTAATTGTTTTCAATTGC
>JAOVVB010250224.1:0-20474 GCA_028570985.1 Heterobranchus longifilis | reverse complement strand
ACACACACACACACACACACACACACACACACACACACACACACACACACACACACACACACACACACACATCTATACACAAATATAATCTACCTGGTCGTCATGAGTCTTTTGCCTGAGCTGTAGCTGCTTGGCGGCCTCTGCGACCGTCTCACTGCGACTGCGTTCACACTGCTGCAGTTCAGAAGTTGCATGTGAGTTTTGCACCTCCAGACGACTGGACATGGCCTGGATCTCAGCCACCTGAAAGAAAAGCATATATATATATATAAATAGTTTTAAATAAATGTGATATACTCATCTGATGCCATATTTGTCCTTTTAAATATGCTTTTTTTTTCTAGACTCTGCAGCAGAAAGGGAGAGTCTGAGATATAATGGGCAGGGGTCATCAGTGTAGAGGAGTAAATTACTGTAATTAAATTACAAAATAAATGTAATTGTAATCGATTACAGTTACTGATAAAAAAAAAGTAATTCAATTACAGTTACTAATCAAAATGTTGATGATTACAAATGGGTTACATCTGGATGCAGAATATAACATTCATTCTGCTGCTTTGCATCTTTTCTCTGGAAATATACCAAAAGAAGACATTCCTGCAGGGACAACTACACTACAGCACTCTGCACTGCCTGCTCTAAGGAAGTAATTAAAGTAGTTACATTACTTAGTAAATTTTTAATAGGGTAACTAGTAATCTGTACCCTTTTCATTTCAAAGTAACCTTCCCAGCACACGTGCACGGACATTTTGGGGGGCAGGTGCTCAAGCGAGCAAAGAGGGGACCCTTTTTTATAATTATTTAGAATATAAAATTTAAAAAAACGTTATAGTCGCACATCTTTCACTTACTTACATGGGCCTATTTATTTATTTATTCAGTCATTCATTAATTCAGTTATTTATTTAAATATCCATACACTCATGCAGATGTTTAATACTCAACAGATTTCTACACATTTATCATTTCACACAGATGAAGAAATCAAAGGCACATTGTGCACGCTGGTTGAAGTCATACTCAAACCAAATGTGTTTCCAGATGGTGCCTTTATATAATGTACATGTTTTTGTTTACCATGTGTCTATTTCTATCCATCAATGTGAGTGTTTCTTGATGTACATTTTCCTCAACGTCACAGTGGAGCACATGAATGACATCCACACAGAATGTCTCCCCAAGCGACACACTCAGCCGGTGAACAGCAGAATGTATGTAGCCACATAATGGTTTAAGTTTGATTAATTTGACTGCATGGTTTGAAAACTCAACTGTCACACTCAATATTAATCAATATGTGCCTTGATATGCTCTTATGTATTTTTGTTTGTTTGAAGCACCTTGAAGTGCATTTTATATATATATATATATATATATATATATTTATTTTAATATATGCAATATACATTAAAAAAATATTATTATTATTATTATTATTATTATTATTATTATTAATAATAATAATAATAATAAGACAACTGTTGCCAGTGCTTTTCTTCCAGGCCTAAATCCCTGTCAGAAGTAAACGTTTAAGATTAATGGACAATCTACTGAAAAGGTTTCTGAAATAAAATCGGTCTTATGTTAGATTCCTGCCAAGTTTGGAAAACATGTTAAAATTATGAGCAATGTTGCAAAGCAAACTTACTTTTAACATTTAGACTCATTAGAGACTGTTTACTAGTCTGTGCTGCAAATATCTTTTATGTATTTTATGATGTTTTCACATTGAAATGATTCTGTAGCAGCCTCTTAAGATTCATTATAACATTTAATGCAAGCCAGTACAGCTCAGCCATACATTCTACATTTACATGTATTAAGATAATAATGTTCAGTAATAAAAATAATTAAATTAGATGTTTATTATTGAGGTTATAGTTTGGAGTGGTGTCAAACTGGACTACATTATATTAAGAGGTGTTTCTGATGTTTTGCCCACCAAGTTTCGATAATTTAATAAAAGTTGCCAATATTAAATTCAACCATAAATGCCTCCATAACTAGACTCATAAGGCGTTCTGTGTTTTCATATCATTGTAAACTGAGTATATTTGGGTTTGGACTGTTGGTCAGACAAAACAAGACGTTAAAAGACGTCACCAAGCAAAGCACTCTGGGTAAATGTGATGGCCATTTTTCACTATTTTCTGACCTTTTAAACACCAGCAACAATTAATCAAGAAATCGAGAAAATAATTGGCAGATTAATCAATAATGAAAATAATTTTTAGTCATAGCCCTACTCAAGTTGAAACTATTTAAAGAGAAATCGGTCATGTATTTTCTGTTGCTGTTGTAATTGAGTTTTATGGTAAATTTTATTGTATCACTGTTTGTGTCTTGTGCTGTTTTGTTTGCATTTTTTCCTTGAGTTTTGTGTATTCGTATAAAAGCCAATCTAGGGACGGGCACTGCGAACTAGCTTACGCTTTAAAGTTTGTGCTCTGGTGTGTAATGTTGTTCCATGTCCCTATAAAAACAATGTTGAATAGAACAACATTGTTTTAGAAATTTGTCTGCATGAGAAAAAGGTTAAAAGGTGTCATGGAGATAAAAGTTTGATTAATTAGTTAATGGAGAAGTGATGATTCTTGACCCTCGGTGAGAGTTGTATCCAAATTAAATATTGCTCTAAAGAGTGAAAAAAGGGATATGTTTTGGTTGTCCTGCTGTATCAGCAGAGACACACACGTCACCTCTGCTTTGACCCAGAGCTCGCCTCAGAGGACGGCTGTCTCTTTAGCTGAATTTATCATGAATGATGCAGCGGATAGACTTCCTCCCTGGAGAAACTGGCTTCCCATTCAATTTGTTCTTTGGAATATTCCATCAGAGTTTCAGGAAAGTTTACAGGAAGAAGTACAAATTCTAAAAAGTAACTACAATTTTGAGGTACTTTTTTTGAGCAATTCTATTTTATGCTAGATTATACTTCTACACCGCTACATTTGAGGGAATTATTGCACTTTTTACTCCACTACATTTATTTGACAGCTTAAGTTACAAGTTAATTTTCAGATTAAGATCTTACAGAAAAAAATATATATAGGATACGCTTATAAAATATAATGTATTGTTGAAGATTAAACTAGTGGTTCCCACTCTTTGAAATATTATCCATCCTTTCATTTAAATTACTTTCCGAGGCCAGAGGACGTAAAAGTATCCTGTTTTTGTTAAAGCAAAGATTAGAGAAAAGTCTGAAAATGTAATACACATTTGTGAGGCAGAACTTTATTCTTCTATTCTACCTCATTAATCATCTCATGACCCTTTTAGATTTATCTTGTGAGCCTTTTGAAGGACCAGACCCGTAGTTGCCATTGTTCTGTAGAACAAGTACTTTTACTTTTGATACTTTCAGGATATTTTGCTGATAATGTGAAAACAAATCTCCCTCTGGGACAATAAATCTAAATCTCTCTCTTTCTGTCTCCCTCTAATACATCTGCACTTCTGTTCTTCCACCACTGCATATACATCTCTCTATACATTTATTCATTTTATTACATTTATAAGTCCTATTAATGCAATACTGAGTTATTTCACTGCTCACTCCCTCTCAAGGCTGTGTACTCCAGCATACACTGAGTGAGAGTCCATCCATCTGCCGTTTTAAATAATAACATCAAATCACAGGTCTCCTCACGCACTGTGGTGTTTTTATTGATAGCTCGCTGACCTGGGACACGTAGCAGGTGACTCAGAGTTCATGGTGTTGATCAGGAGTTTATAGTAGTCTTTTATCAGGCAGTCTTTGAGAGCTGAATTACACACAGCATCACAGCTTGGTTTGATAACCTCTCTGAAGTCCAAACTAGTCCGACTCATGCCGACTGCATGGAAGATAATAAGTCTACCTATGAACATGCTGCTCTAAGACAAGCCAGCACAATAACAACTGACCCATCCCATCAGTGGCTGACTTATACACACACACTGGTCAAGAATATGCAGTAATGGACATTCCATGTCTCATACATTTTTGCAGAATTTTTTGGGTTGATTTATACGTATTTGTTACACAGTTGGTGCAAAATGTTAACATTTTTGACCACTTGAAAATGAATAAAAATGGTCACAACTCCCCTCCAAAATACTACACTAAGACACCAACAACAACAAAAGTCCATGCTGTGATTTGGTATCAAACTTTCGACATTTGGAGATTATGTTCTGGAAGTTGCTCAGAAACCCCCTTATTGTCAATATAACTAAAGCCATACATCTCCTGAATGTACATAAAGTGGGCATGTCTGAGACTCGTGGGTACCCGAAGAACCCATTTTCATTCAGATATCTTGAGTCAGAGGTCAAGGGGCCCCTTTAAAAATGGCCTTGACAGTTTTTCCCTCGCCAAAATTTAACCCAACTTTGGAACATTATTTAGCCTCTTTCCCGACAAGCTAGCATGACATGGTACCACTATCATCACTTTAACTTTACAAACGGAGTCAGCTACCGCCTCTTAAAGACATTAATGTGGGCCAAGACCGATTGTCAATGTTCCCACGGGTCTCCTTTTGGGGTGGCCAATCAGATTTCACCCCCTGGATACGCCCCTGCATCCCATGTGCTACACTCTGAGTACCAGCTACTGCCATCTGGGAGGAGGTTTAGAGTATCATGTTGTTGATTGAATAGATTTAAAAGTATTTTTTCCCTACTTGATTAAAAAAGAATTGAAACGGCAGCAGATCAAATAAACGATGAAATCGAGAGGGAAACCAACAGAGCTTTATTTTTACTTATTTATTGAGGATTAACTACTTTTACAGTGGCAGCACTTTTTTATAGGTTTTTTTTTTAAATCTATTTCGGCATCAGTGTATGTTTGTTTGTATGTTTGTATTATGTCCTTGGATATATTTCTTGTTTCTTGTAGCTGTTTACTCTTGTCTTTTATGACAAGTATATGAGGCATTTTCAAAAGTTTAGATTTTTTGCAAAATTTGACATACTATACTATGGTGTTTTTTATTTCTTTTTTTGACGAGACACTGTGCTATGACATTTGGGGAGGCTTTTTAGACAACATACTAGAATATGAGGCATTTTCATAATTTGGGATTTTTGGCAAAATTCAACATACTACACTATGGTGTTTTTGTGGGATTTTAATCATTTAATCATAATAATTATGAAAATGACAATGTGGGACAATAAAGTGAATCTTGAATCAACCCACACCTATAATCAAAAATATGTTGCACACACACCTTGTTTCCCACGTTGTCTAAATAGAGCTGGAACTTGTTCTCCACGTCTCGGGACAGATTGGTGCAGCTGTTTCTGATCTTCTCCATCTGCTCCTGCTGGCTGTCGCAGGTGAGGTGAAAGGTCAGCTGGTGGGGAAACAGGTTGTTGATCTTGTTCAGGAAATCTCTGGTCACCATTTTGATCCCGTCCAAAGACTGAGCAAAGTCCTCTTTGCACTTCCTGGTTACAAATAAAAAGCACAATGTGTTAACGTGTTTAATCTTAATATTTTCAGTCACTCTCACGGAGAAGCAGACAGTACCTGGTGTAGGTGGTGAGCTGCTCCTTCAGCATGGTGTTCTCCCTGCGCAGGGTGATGGCGTCCTGGTGGTGTGAGTCTCGGTCTTTGAGGGCGTTGTCTCTCTCCTGGCTCAGGTACTGAACCGTCTGGGTGAAGTTTGCCTCGATGAGGTGTATCATGGCTCTCTGCTGAGCGTTGAGGGTCTGCAAAGTCTTCATTTCACCTGGAGAGGCCAGTGGAAAACAGGAAAACATAAATAGACAGTTGCACTTTAGATTAGTTTAACTTTATTGTCCACCTTATTGGAAATTTGTCTTTTGCTTCTCCAATACAGTAAACATGACACAGCACGTCATTAAAGAAAACATACAACATACAGTTGTGCAAATGGGCAGGTAATCGCAGATGAGAATAGATTATAGCCTACAAGAGAACACATTGTAATACTTAGGTCTTCTTCTTTTAATAACTAAAGGTTCCATATTGTAAAAAGTGAGATTTCCATTCCTTTATTTTATGATAAAGCAGGTCTAGGTACTGTGAAAGTATCAAAACGCTCAATCCACAGAGAAATGCACAGTCCATATTCAGAAACTGTGCTTTTAAACGAGTCGTCAGGACTTCTGTAAAGTTGTGATGTCACAATTATTCTAGATGTAAAGTGCCGCTGCAGTGATGGTGCAGATGCAGAAGACCCAGAAACACTGACCAGTCATTATTATTGCCAATATTTCTGATGCAGTGGATGTTAATCAACAGAGTATTTTTTCACAATGTTTAAACACATTTAGAGCATTAGACTAAATCTCTCAAAAAGTGTAGTATTGGAGTACATACCGCTCGTAGTGACCACAGGAGGGGGCTGGATCGGAGGAGTGGGACGACGCGCCACCATGCTGAGTGTTACCGCACTCATTTTCTCACAGTTAGCCTATAAATGAAAATATATTTATTTATTTACAGGATGATTCATGACTTGTGGGTTTTATTTTATTAAGATGGTGGAATGTACATTAAATAAACTACTGTACAAATCTGAGGTACTTGTATTTTGCTTGAGTATTTTCATTTTATACTTCTACTATTCCACTTCATTTTAGGAGGAGCTTTTAAACTTTTTACTCTATTACAATTATCTGACAGCTTTAGTTACTTTACATTCAAAACATATGAAGATAAAGTGTGATGCTTTGGTATAGATTAGAGCATGCAACAGTTTATACAGCTGACACGATTAGTTGATTAATCGATTAGCCGATTGTCAGAAAATCAATAGAAAAACTATTTTGATAATCGTTTAAGTCATTTTCATGTAAAAATGCCAAACTTTTAATGGTTCCAGCATCTCTAATGTGAGTGTGCTGCTTTTTTGTCGTTATTATTTTAATAATTCTAGGTTGTTGTTGTTGTTGTTGTTGTTGTTGTTGTTGTTGTTGTTGTTTGTCCAATAGTTGGACAACACAGACAGTGTGAATGTGTCACAGTGGGCACTGGGTAATTGTGATTTCAATTTAAAGTTTTACAAATAATCTGCAGATTAATCAATAAAGAAAAACAATCACTAGTTGCATTTCAACCAACTACAACAGTAAGATGCTGGTTTTACATTAACGCACAAGTAATAATAATCTAATGATATAATATATAATAGTATAACAGTCACAGGGGAAATTGTATTTTTTTCATTGAGTACTTTTACTTTGATACTTTAAGTGCATTTTCTTAATTATACTACTTTTACTTGAGTGACATTTTAAATGCATGGCTTTTACTTAAGTAATGGGGTATTTCTACAGAGTGGTATTAGTACTTTTACTTAAGTAAAGGATCTGAATACTTCCTCCACCACTGGCCACCAATAGCAAAACTACAACAATGCCTAAAGAAATAATCATGTTGTATAATTTGCACATTGTAACTTTTAACCTGAATGTCTTGTTGTTGTAAAGAGATTTCTTCAAAGATGATGAAGAGGTGTTAAAACTACTTAACACCTGCTTCTCTTAGCACAATATGAATCAAGTCATCTACTTACTAATTTATCTTTCAGCGTATATTCTGTGTTGTTGGAATCAGTCTTCAGCTTCGCCAGCTCTGCGTCCAGAGTAGCTTTGTCAGCCGTGCAAGTTCCCAGCTGAGCTCCCAGATCGCCTTTCTCCTTCCTCAGCTGGATGTTGTCCTCAGTCAGACGGTTGTAGTTCAGCTCCAACTCCTGCAGGACAACAACCACCTCACTCAGTGTCATCACCAGCACTGGGTTTTTTAACATACATGCATATTATAACAGGCGTCAGTGTGATTGAACAGTTTGATCAAAAGTTTTATGCAGAAATAATATCATCTGATTCCTAAAGCCTCATTTTTTAAATCTGTATTTAATCCGGCAGTCTCAGTGAGATTAAGATCTCTTTTCCTGAGAACAACTAACATTCACAAGAATGAGTGTGTAGATGACGGATGTCTAATTTTAAGTAACTACTGGATTGTTGTGTACTGTAGTGACTGGATTTAAATGGGAGAAGAGATGTGAAGTATTTGGGGAAACTTCAACAGTCTGTAAGGAAGGAAGATCTAACTGTGTGATACAGAGAACAATGATGAGTACGACATTTGTCATTTGTGATAAAGCGTGATTAAGTCTCTTAAAGTCCCCTTCTATGTGTTTTGCTTATTGCTACTTCACTTGAAAGTTTAGTTTAATTGCACATATACACAGATATTAAAAATACAGAAAGAGTTTAAGAAAACAAAATTGAACATTGTGCAGGAGAGGTTAGAAGCCTAAAATGACTTATGAGAACACCTCCCCTATTGAATATCAATAGTTATACTTAAAAAAGAATAAAAACTGAGATTGCATAATTCATCAAAGTTCCAAGACCAAGCCGTAATACAAAATTGTAAGAAATATACAAATTAAATGGAAGTGTTTTAACTCTGAGCTAATTAAAGTCATGATGATTCATGACGATTTTGATGTTGTTTTGTGTTATGTTTTTGTGAATTAAAGAAATAAAGTTATTTTCAGGTGTTTCACTGAATACTGACAATGTAGATGTTCCAAGTAGATGTAATTCTTTTTAAATGTGGAAAAATATCAGACACTAATTATTATTCAAAGTCTTTTGCATGTCTTAAAAACTTTAATATCTGACTAAATAAACTACGGTAATTATAGGCAACTAGAAGAAGGAGAAGTGACTGACCTGGACCCTCTTCTCCTCCGCAGACTTCTCCGGCTGTCCGTAGATGAGGAAGAGCACCAGGCTGACGATGATCAGAGACTGGATCAGAGAGGAGAAGAAGAAGACGATCCTCATGTAGTAGCCGCAGCTCTTCCCTCTGGGCCTGTGCAGGGGCTCCCTTGCCTCCAGGCCAAACTTGGCCCGGGAGTAGCTGGAGCTGTACATGACTGCTGGGGGAGAAATGGTGGCAGCTGGTTTTGGAAAATCTAAACAGGAAAAAAAATAAGAAAATCCACAAGGTTTCTGTGAAGTTCTCTGCAGAGCAGGTGCTGAGGCTTCAGGGAGAAACCTGTCGAGCAGAAGTGGAAGAAAAACCAGAGGTGAGATGTTTGTTTCTCTGTCTTCTAACAGCTCTGCCTCACTGCCAGGGTGCAGAAACGCAGAAATGGCATGTATGGATGGATGTAAACAATGACCCTTAGGTGTGCCATGTTTATAAATGCTGCTGGAGACACACTTCCAGTCCATCCTGGCCCTCCCCTCTCTCCCCTGCCTCCCCGTCTCCTCCCTCCCCGACCTCTGTCACAGTTACTGCCCAAATTATCACAAATTTTCCTGGTGGTTGGGACAAAAGGAGACTGTTGTGGCAGGAAGATTAAATAAAGACGAGACATATTTTAAGACATGAAAATACTCTGCTTGGAATTAGAATATGTGTCTGGTATGATCTTTCCACAAGTAGTTTGATAACCTTGTAAAATAATTCTTAAAATTACATCTAGGCCTACTCCTTCTCCCTCATTTAAAGATCCAGACTTGTGAATGCTTGCTGCCAGGGCCGCCAACAGGGGGGAAGGGGACCGGGTCCTGGGTCAAGGGAAGGGCCCAGAAGAGCCCTCTGACCTTTAAATAATCTGCTTGACATTTGCTTCTCTGTGTGTGAGCTCATTATTTCAGAAAATTCATGCAACCAAGATTTATTTATCATTAAAAATTGTATTGTGTTTTAACGTCTATGTAATTAAAGGATAGGTTCGCTCGTTTCAGGTTCCACTGATGTGTATGTGAAAAATGAAACAGGTTTTTCTTGCTGTAATCATTCCTCCTGTTTAAAGCAGCCATTAAGCAGTGGTGTAGTGGAGGGTATACCCACCTCCTCTTCTGGTGGGTTACAGTTTACCCACCTGTCAGCCAAAAAAACATTGGAATATATAGGAGACCTACCCATCTCCTGAGTAGTACACCCACCACACATCAACTACACCACTGCCAGTAAGAGATCCCTTCTTAATGCACTTCCAGTGTAACTGATGGGAAACAAAATCCACAGTTTTGAGCAAAAAATAATTCAAAACTTCATATGAAGCTAATGTTAGGCTTCAACAGTCGGACTCAAATCAAATTACTGTCCTTTTAGCATGAAAGTTCCTCTTTGGATTTCCACAGACGGTGTTTCAGTAGTTTTAGTAAAGTCACCTCCACATAAAACACTCTGCGCTGGCCGTGCCATTGTTTTTCTATGGGGAGAGATCGGTGCTGCCCGACTAGACGGAGCGTCACCCTCGGCGTGGCGCACCACTCAAAAGAAACCGCCACCGAGCGCTGCACTCAAAGTTCAAATTATTTCAACTTTGACCGCGTTGCGCTGACCTTTCAAAGCACATCAAATGAGATAACAGCTAACAGAAAGAAGCAATGATGACGTATATCTGCGTTTTGTCTCTGCGCCCGACCTCGTGGTTTTACTCTGATCAGGTGAAACCAGCTTAACAAAAATAGTGAATTTCACACTAAAAAGACAGTAACTTTGGAAAATACCCACATGGTTTGTCTAACTTAGACTGATGAAGCCTCATATTATTTTCAGCTCAGTATTGTTTACACAGGGTAAGGACTGAAAATAAGAAGGAATCTCTAAAGGCTACAACCAGTACGGAGCGGAGGAATTATTACAGCAACCAAAAACTCTTTAAATGCAAATCTGGACATGTGACTGTTGTATTAAGAAAATGTGAAGCTATCCTTTAATGTGCTGCAAATGTCACATAATAAAAATCAATATGGTGAACAGATTTATGTTTCTACTTTCTCTGCACACAGTGGTGGAAAAAGTACTCAGATTCTTTACTTAAGTGAAAGTATACAATGTAACAAAGAAAAACTCCACTACAAGATAAAGAAATTGCATCACTAACATACAACATACACTTTGCTTAGATGGGGCCAGGTACTGGTTGGTTTAAGGGGAGACACTACAGGTGAATATAGTCATAAATAAATAAATAAATAAATAATAGATATTGCCATCTTCCCCTGTTGATTACTTACATGAAGAAAATATTTTTTTGTATTACAAGTTTTTTTAAATGTGATGTTTAAATATACAAATGAGGCATTGTCTTATTAAATATGTGCTAATTTGCATACATTTCCGAAACAGAAATGTTATCATTGGATAAAGCCAGGTTCAAAATTCTTGTTTCATTTTGTCACATATTAGAGTCAAAGTTTTTTTACAGAGGGGATTTTGGATATCTCTTTTTATCACTCCATAAATCAGAAAATTATGTCAACAGCCATATTTAAAAAAAACATTTGCTGTGTGTTTTTTAGGAATAAAATGTTGTATAAAGCAGACTATGTATGACATGAATAAGCCCCTCTGTAAAAAACCTTCAGAATATAAATAATTAAACTGGAAAGTTTGGTGTATGTAAGTGCTACTGAAGTGGAGATTTCTGGCTCAGAGTTTGAGAAAAATCTATAAAGATATGTAGCCTGTTGTAGTTTTACAAGAAACTACAGGTGAATACTGTAAAAATGTTTAACTGATAGATATCACCTGGAAACTTCCCCAGCTGATTATTTACATTAAAACTATTGTTTTTTTGTATTACAAGTTTTCTGAAATGTTATGTTTAAATATGAAAACTAAACATTACCTAATGACAACTTTTGGTGAATTTAGGAGAAATCTACAGATGCAAATAGACAAAGTAATAAAAATAATTATATAATGTAATAAAATAAACACCTAAATGTGTATTTTGGATGTTTTCTTTCTGCTAGCCTGAAAGAAGATGGAACCAAAATAGCTCAAAATCTCAAAATGGACTAGTGAATGAAAATGTTTCACCTTAAGATAATTATATGATTCAAATGTCTTGACCTAGAAAGTACTTAGTTAATAAAGGCATCAGATAATTGTAGTGGAGTAAAAGGTAAGATATTACCCTCTGAAATGTAGTGGAGTAAACGTATCAAGTAGCATCAAATCTAAATACTCAAGTATCGTGTGTAAATGCACCGAGTTATTTTCTACCACTGTCACAGGATATAAAAGAAACCAGGAAAGATCACCCATCAGTGCCACATTTAAATATAGCTGCCACAGAATTCGTGATCATATTCCCCTGGCGGTGGATGAACAATGTGAGCCATGTGAGTAAAAGCAGAAAATACCAAACAAACAGAAAAAAAAATTCCACCATATCCTGTCCCAAGCAAGCACGGAAAGGAGTCATGGCAGTGGAGGAGTGAAGGAATGAAAACAATAGGGACCTGTCATTCTTCAGGGATGAGGGAATAACAAATTCTCCCTGCAGTCCAGACACACTGGATCCCCCCCCCCCGCGCCGGTATCTGCAGTGATGACGTGAGGAACAGCTGGGGAAGTGTGTGAAAGGGGAAAGGTCCTCCGAGCCCGGGGTTTTCCTGCTCCCCATTGTCTCCCTGACAACCTGTCCTCACCGGAAAAAAAACTAATTTATGAAGGTATGTTAGTGACAGAAAATGAGTGACTATCAGGAGTCACGACAGACATCGGATCAACTTCTGAACAAAAACAGGAAACCAAAACAGTCGAAGACTGAGATAAAAAACACCTCTGAAGATAACTGACCAGACACATTTTAGGGTGACAGGGAAATATATTTTTACCGTCGAAGTAATATTTGTGCCATAGGTCGATAACAGATAAGGTTTTCAACAGAAGCGGCGATGACTGCTGACCTGTAGAGGGACACTGATGATGAACTTTGACAGGAAAGATGTCCTGAGATTTAACGCAGAAAAGTTTAGCAAAAAAAGACAGATGAATACTGATCAAAGCAGAAAGAAAATCTAACCTGACACTTGGATGTAGCAGCTGTAAAAAGGTGGTAACACTTTATAATAAAAGTACAAATCATATAGTTACGTAATCTTACTATAAAGCGAGGAATCTATGTCTGTCTGTCCTTCGCATATCTCAAAAAAACTTCATCCGATCGACTTCACATTTGGCGGGTGCATTGCAGAGCACCCAGGAGAGTGCAGGGTCGAATTTGGTGCAATTCGGCCAGATGGTGGCGCTATAACAACGAACTTTACACTTTTTGGCCTATAACTTTTGAACTGCAAGTATCCAAAACAAAATTTATGGATTCTGTGGGTCCAGACGAATCTATCCATATAAACCACGCCCATTTTGCACCTACATTTTCGATTTTCTGCAATATTTAATTGTGTCCAAATCTCTTTTTTATAGCTACTCCTCCCACACATTTTGAGCAATCATCACCAGATTTGAGATCCACCAATAGCAAAACTGTATGGAACATCAAAAAGTGACCATGGCAAATTTGGTGCCATTTGGCCAATAGGTGGTGCTGTAGCAGCATCATCTAACTATAAAGATATAAATCTGTGTGTGTTGTGTGACTGGCCTTTGCATATCTCAAGAACCGCTCATCCAATCGATGTCACACTTGGCGGTTGCATTGCAGCGACGAGGGTGAAGTCTGTCAGATAAGTGGTTCTCGAGAACGCAGCGAGCAGCACTTCTGGGGGTCGAGCGGTCAGCCCGCTCTGAACGGGCCCTGCAATAGTGTTTAATTAATGCTTGAGTCATGATGATTTAATGCACAAATTAATGCAGGATGCATCATGAATTCCCATTGCTCACCATTAACACATGATCAAGTCATTATGACTTTGTGTGATTAGTTCACACTTAATAGATCATCAGTTAATGAGTGTTAATTCACTCACATTAATTGATATGCGACCACATTAACATTATCTATTCTCACTGTCAGATGCAAACATTTACATGTTGCTGCACCAAACCGAAATCATCCTACAGGTGCCAATTGAGAATTGAAAAAAAAAAAAGCCTCATATTTCTGAGAATAGGTACAGTGATGCGTTCAGGGAGGCTGAGCAAATGCATTGGTCTGAAATAAACTTTTGTGCAACTGGAATCCAGCTAATTTGGCTGCATAAAGTAACTGTGAATTAACAATCCTGATGATCTATTAAGTGTGAACTCATCACATGAAGTCATAATGATAACCATGTGTTAACGGTGAGCAATGGGAATTCATGATACATCCTGCATTAATTCATGCATTAGTTAAACATTACTGATTTGTACTCTTATTATAAAGTGTTACCAAATGTTTTACTCTCTACCCTCATGGACCACAGCAGCTTTTTTGACAAGGTCTTTGAATTCAGATCTCTGGAGGGACTTTGCTGCCATCTCCTGACAAAAACATAGAAAGCACATATGAAAATGAAAAATATGATTCAACATGCCTTTTTTAATATCCAGAAACGGCTTCAAAAAGTGTATCTGTACAATGTGATTTAAGTGCAGCTAGACTGGCAGTACGAGGGGCCTTTTTCACAATCAATTATCCATCAATGCTACAGAGATCATTGTCAAAAGAGGGCCACGTTACTGTACATTCTTCCATGGTCTGTGTAAGGCTGCGCTCAGACCAAATCCAGTTTTGCAGTGATTTCTGTGACGTCTTGTTGTGAACTTTAACCCCCCAATGTAGCACAAGCAGACTTTGTATCTCACAATTACTGTTTTCCATCAGAGCGTTTTTATGATCTCGACATTTCCGACCGCACTTGAAGGCAACTTCATTTCACAGCAGCGAGACGGAGAAAGAAATAAAGAAAAGACGAAGCGACTGTGCTTTGTGCTGGAGCTTGTTGCAGGAAACAGTCAGTTGTTGAGCTGGAGATATACTCGCTTTTTAATCACGCGTTCGTTAATTTCTGAGTATGTACACAATCAACGGACCAAACGGACGCAGTGCATGCTTAGTTTAAAGCAAGTACATCTCCGGCTTTACATGAAATCCTGGGCAGCTGGGGGTAAGTGCTCGCGTTTAGTTTTTTTTCCCTCATCGTTTTTTTTTTTAACTTTCTTGTACAGAAGTTGGGTTGCAGCGATGTTTTCTGTAATGTAACTCTCTCACCCCAAAACAGCCGGACAAAGTCTGATCGCTGGTTACGTGATTGGTCTGAACGCAGCCGAACATACAAGAGTGACAAATGAAGTTAAGATTACAAACGTAGAAAATACATTAAAAACAGGCAACAAAGGTGGAAAACTAAAAGGGAAGGCAATATGACAGAAGTTGTGACCTCTGTGACTCAGTATGTCATATTACAGCTATCAAAAGAGGCTTGCACTGATTTCACCCTTTAAGACTTACAGACAGAGCAGTCTGGTAAGGGAGTGAGTTTAATGAAGCCTTTAACCATCTTGGTTTTTTTATTCTTTCTTTATCTTCTCCTTCTACTCGTGGACTCTCTGACTTCATCACCTCCTCCTCTGGAGACCTCCAGCAGTTTTACAGCCAACAACCGGATCATTTTATTACTTCACCAGCTGAGAAAAATCAATGACTCATTCATTCTTTTATGGAAACACAATGATTGAGTTAATAGTAACCCGCTGAAACTCTCTTTTTTCTTTAGAACTACGCCTGGTTTTCCAGATATTCTTACAAAGTATTGCTCTACAGCAGTTAATGGAAAAAAACACTCAGTATTTAAGTTGTTCTTGGAAAACCCCTGCCCCTTTCTAATAAACTACAGTGTGTGAACTTCACAGAGAAACAGAGCGTTTTACACCGTTGCCTCAATGTCCTGGGGGTCGTCCCCCTCCAGCAGGCTGTACGACACGTGGCTCTGGAAAGGCCTCTGTAAAGGGTGAGCCAGAAGTTTGGCCATGCAGTTGTGCAGCTCGATGGCGGGTCCGCTCAGCGAAACCTCGAAGCGATAGCACATGCCCTTTGAGTCCAGGTTGCAGAAAGAGGTGTAGTTGTCCTGGAGACAGAAAACACACCACACGTAGTTGAAATGCAGCACCTACGGAAATATCCAGATTACATCATCGTGTGAAAAGATGTTGTATTTAAGTGGGTTTTCACAACATCCCTCCACACTGTTCACACTTAGTAAGATGGACAGAAGTCATTAAATGAATTCACTGAAAATACAGCGAGGTATGGAGTAGAGCTGCAAAGATTAATCAGCTAATTTATTAGTTGTCAACTATTAAATTAATCACCAACTGTTTTAATAATCGGTTTGAGTGGTTTTTTTAAGGAAAAAAAGGAAATTCTCTGATTCCAGCTTCTTAAATGTGAATATATTTTTAATCAAGAAAATAATCGACAGATTGATCGACAATTAAAATAATCGTTAGTTGGAGCCCCCTGATGTACTGAAATACATAGGGATGCACAGTATATATATATATTTTAATCGCCATCACAATGCCAACTTCTTTTTTTACTGGTGCCTGTTGTGTTCAGCTGATGTTCAATTTGTTCAGTAAAAGGATGTTGGAAATCATTTCCTTTATTCAACAAACAATTAGTTGTATTTTAGCAGTACACTGAAAGCGGCAGAAAGACAGAACTGAGTACACTTTAATATCTGTTTATTTATCGCAAGTGATATCGTTGTCGCATTACTCAACAACATGAACGCATATTTCCCTCATATCGTGCAGCCCCACTTATGATACACCACCACACCAAACAAACTTGAGCTAAACTACAGCGTACGTCCTGCTACACAATCAGAACGGATCGCTGTGTCTTCATCAGCTGCTTCACTCACCCTCCAGCTGGTCTCATCCCCCTGCTCCTCCACCCCGTTGTGCAGGTAGACCACATCAAAGAAGAAATATGGAGACTGCAGCATTTTCTGTGGCAGAACACAAGAACAAGTCGAAAGAAAAAAAGTCAATTCACACACTTATCACCCCCCCCCCTTCCGGGAAACATTTTGTCCGTAAAAAAGTCCAAATTTGGTGACCTCTGGCACATTCTAATGCCACTATTCCATCATAGACACTAATCTTAATTATTGCATATTTTTAAAAGTTTGCCTACCCGATTGGAAACATGTAGTGAATTATTGTAAAGGAGAATTAGGCTTCTGGTTTGTTTTACCCCACACAGTGACAGTCTGTAATAGGGATGGGACAATAATCGATTTTATCGTGGATCGCGATAAAAACACCCACAATAAGTTAATCGTGGTGAATTTCCATTATCGGGATAATCGTGAATATCATGAATATCCTCACAAAATGACTGCAGTTTACTACAGTGTCCTATCTGTGACGCAATAAAAATATTTGTTTCTTAATTGTTTCGAGAAAAAAGTCGTAATGTTAACAGAAAATAACAAAATTTTATGAGAAAAAAATGTGTGTTTCGAGAAAACAAAATGCAATTTTATGAGAAGAAAAAGTCGTAATGTTTCGAGGAAAAAGTTGTAATATTTAGAGAAAAAACAATACAATTTTATGAGGAAAAGATCGTAATATTTAGAGAAAAAAAGTTGGGATGTTTCAAGGAAAAAAAGTCACAATTTTATGAGAAAAGTTGTAATCATCAAGACATGCCATAGTTAATGTATTGTTTTACTAGAAACATAAATGCACCCCCATTCAATGAAAATACACATTATTATTATTATTTGTTATTGTTATTTTAAGGGGGGACAGGTTTTTAATCCCATGTCTTATCCAGCCTATATATTGGTTTTAAATTAACTTATTAATAAAATAAATCTATGCCAAAAATAATTCTAAACAATAACAAAACATGTGAATCACTTGACTAAGATCATGTGAATCTACTGAATCATTAATTAATTAATTGCTGTAATTAAAAGTGCAATGTAAAGTAGCTGGCTGGAGTTGAATGAGTAGACAGCTGTTTGGCTGGCAGCTGGTGCTTATAGAGAGCTCTGAAATATACATAACACATATACATCAAAAGACATTTTCAGGAGGACAGACAGTTAACGTACTGCTCAGAGCAACCAACAGCGTACCAAGAAAAAACCTTTCCAGGAGGGAAATCAAATTGACATTAAAAGAGACAGATGTAGTGAAATACCAGCTGGATGTCTCGTACTCACACTGACGGCCTCTGAAGGGTTGAACTGAAGCTGCCCTGCGTGACGGCTGTAGATGAGCACCGTCCGCACCACGTATGGCGGAGGGATGGTCTGAACGTTATCCATCGACGGCAGCTCGATCTTCTGACGACTACGAAGACAACAGAAGAAGAGATGACCTTCAGTAAACACGTTTTCGTATTTTAAGGGACCAAAAAGGTTTCTAGTCAGACAGTACTTACATTACATTAAGAAGATCTTCCAGGTCTGCAGAGGACAGTTAAGGCTAAAATTTAACAACTAGAATGTATTTAGTGTCCCATGTATCGCGTCATAGTAGGAAATGTATCTTCATTGTTAAAGACTTTATTTTGAATGAAAGGATACTGAAGGACTCGCACACATTGGTCTCAAGGTCATACAGACAGCTGCACAGCTCCCTGGGGTCAGAGGTGAAGCCTGACAACTGATGCACAAACACAAAAGATGAGGAAAAAGAAGACAATATATGTAATATTTGGAGCTGATTAAAATAGTCCCATACTCACCCACAGAGCGTCATCATTAACCACTACCAGGGCAAACTCATGGCGTTTGTCAATCTTGTGTTTAGTTCTGACAAACATCTCAATCATCTTCTGGGAAATGTTCAGGGCATTCGTTTTAGACCTTAATGACAGACAATCAAATTAGGCAGTGATGACAAACAGGAGTCCTACAGCTTTAGGCAAGTTAGATTCAAGACTTTTTAAGACTTTTTTAATGCAACTCAGAATTCAATTTAAGACTATTTACAATAACCAAAATTTTAGGCGTACACCTGAATGTTATTTGGAGATCTGTCGCTGCTGACGCTGGTGCTGGTATCGGAGACGAGGGTAGAACAGAACCTGGTGTTGGGTGGGTTTTCTTGGCAATTTTGTGTTTCTCTCTCTGTAGTCTGGCAGGCTTACCAAACAGTGCCAGGATAAAGCTTTACTTCCTGTCTGCACAGGAAGTCCGTGTTCCCAAAGTCCCTTCGTTACGGGAAACTAACAACAACCTCCGAGTTATCAACCTACACGCTGAAAATTACAAGTTTTGAAGATTTGGATCGTGTAATAAGGCAGGCCTGCTCTGTTCTTTGAGTGAATGATTGTAAAGATCTACAAAGAATATGTTTACAACATTTTCGCGGAGGTGGACACTATTTTGCAGAGGCACCGTCAGGGCGTGGCACTGCCCAGTATGATTGTACTGATGATTAAGAAATACAAACAGGCCAGGTAGTTTTTTTCACTATCCAGGAGTGAAAGTGCATTCAATCCACTTTCCCCCAGCAGCACTGTGGAGGTAAGTCTGGCTACATGAGACTACTCACTCTGGATTCCACTATCTTGATTCCCATTGTGCAGAGTTTGAAAAACGTTTTGCATAAAATACACAGAGCCTTGTATGCATTGCCTTGTACCGGTTTCATCCATGTTGCAAAATGTTGTTTAAATAGCCAGTTTTTGTTGAATTTGCACATCCTCTTAGCAAACAGTGGATCCTCTGCTCTGAGCATCCCGGACAGAAACAAAATGAGCGTTGCTGGTTTTGCTATTCAGATCTGTGTGGCAAGAGGAATTAGGTAAATTATATATGTATTTTTTAAATAGATGTTACCAATTATTTTTAGATTTTACAATGCAAAGTAAAAAAAAACCCCATAAATACCAATTAAGGCCTTATTTTAGAATTCAATGCCTTTTAAGACTTTTTAACAATCCGCTGGAAACACAAGCAGTGAGGAATAAAAGTTTACTTAGCTGTAGCTTACCCATTAAAAGACTCCAACTTTGGCAAAGACATTTCTTCGGAAAGGTCTAAGCAGATGATCTGCCGTGAGGAACATCAGATAGAATCAGCCTTAAGGTGAAAGTAAGTTTTAATTTTCATGTAAATCAGAAGTGTAATGTGGGCTTACCACTTTCTCTGGACAGTTGACACGGGGAACTCTGAGCTGGTACTCTGCTGGTGGAGGGAGGGGGGTCGTCAATGTGGGCTGCTGCTGCGTGGGCTTCGGCCTTTCTTTGGCTGCAACAGCAGCAGTGGATAGTGGTGCTGTGGCGGCAGCCACCGCCGCCGCTGCTACTGCAACGGGGGCGACAGTCTGGGCTGCAGCTGCTGAGACGGTTGTGGTGGTGGAACTGGGAGGACTGTCGCTGGTTGAAGCTTCGCCCTCGCCCTCAACACGACTCCCCACAGCGGGCTGAGGGATGTTGGGGTTACTGTTTCCTCCGAGACTCCCCGTGCTGCTGCGACGGTCCTCGGCACCTTCAGGGTTGGAGCGTGTTCGAGGTCGCAGCTCCACCAGACGCTCCTCTCCATCTGCTGGGCCCGGCTCTGGCGTCTCCATGGATACACAGGTTGCTAAGGAAGCGGAGATGATGAGTTTGGCTGGGTAGCAATTTAGTTTAGCCATGAAGAGAAACTATTAACAAATTTTTTAAAGAGCCCCTCTCGTGAAAATAAGGTTTTTAACCATGTTAACATGTCTATATGGTGTTTTTTAGTTGCTACAAGACATATCATGAGTGAAATGAGCAGTCA
>JAOVVB010250217.1:0-20477 GCA_028570985.1 Heterobranchus longifilis | reverse complement strand
CCCCGCAGAGCCGAGCACCGGAGGTCCGCCGAGATCCTCCAGTGCGTGCCCATTGTACGAAATCTCCGTTCCGTGCACCGTGACCACGGAGGAAAGCCAAACACCGCCCATCCACACACAGAGCTCACACTAAGATGACACAGAGCTGGTCCAAAATCGGCAAAGTATCTCTTTAATTGTTTAAATGCCCATCGCAATATCCTAGAGCCCAATAAGCTGACTTCATCAAATGTCTTGTTTTGTCCAAACAACAATCCAAAACACAAACGTATTCTATTTGCAGCAATGTCTCAAATTTCAGAACCTGGACCTGTTAATTGCTTTTGGCATTTGACTTAAAGGATTAACCAATTATCAAAATAGTTTCCATCTAATTTTCTGTTGTCCAACTGATCGTTCATCAATGGTTGCAGCTCTGTTACACACGTGCTGGATGGTTGGCTGGAATCTGTAGCGCAGTATTAGTAGCAAACCAATAATCTATATATTGCTTGAGGATAGTGGAAATAAGCCTCTCGGGAAACAGGAAAGATGGAGTATGTGACACTTGACTTGACTCTCAGCAGAAACAGAGGCAGTGTGGTCTGTTAAGCTTATACGAGGGCGGATGGAAGTAACAGTGACTTCTTCCTCTCGCTCTGCAGCTATTCACTGGATGAGCTCTTAAGTCTTTATCTCACTCTTTTTCTCTCTCTCTCTCTGCCTCACATAACCCTTTTCACACTTTGCCTGAGAGCACCTGAGCTTTCAAGAAAGGACATATATATTTATATACACACACAGACACAAAAGACACACAGACACAAGAGACACACATATCAACTGCAGCTGAGCCCTGCTTACAGCGGTGTTAGGACTGCATCTTTCTCCCTCAGCTGTGGAAATAGCCAGATTACTGATGGCTGGGAGCAGATATACCCCAACAGAAAAACTAGTCATACAGTATGCACATACAACTAGACCTTTATGTACCATTTTCCTTTCTGTCAGTGACTATTGTATTTCAATGCATTCTCATAAACCGTTTGGTTTTTTGTTTTTGCTTTTTTTCTGTTAAAGGCATTTAGGTTTCTCACCACTGTCGCATTGTAATTGTAATTGCAATTATTTTGACTGATATTGTAATTGCGATATGATTTGCGATATTAGAGGGAATGGTCATTTTTAAATCTTTATCCTCATTTTCATTGAAAAACATATCAAAATGATCATGGTGTGATTTTTGTGAGGATCTGCACCAAATAAAAGATTTTCTGTAGAATATGATGTCTAGACAGGACACCTCTGTAGCACCACAATATTTAATTTAAAATGGTATTTTGACTTTAACAAGTATTGCACCTCCTGTGATTTGAAAATTGCAGTAGGCCATATTGCGATTTTGATAAAATTTAATTAATTGTTCAGCCCTGATGTTGGGACTTTGAAAATCACTGACTTTGAAAATCACTGAGCCTGTTCTAGTCCTGCTCTATATGAAAAGTGTCCTCAGATAACTTTTGTTATGATATGACACTATAAATAAAATTGAATTGAATTGAATAATATCATACAAAGTTACGCACAGCTGCGCGCATGACTCCGGTCTTTATCAATATGATAATTTATTGTCTTTCAATGGCATTGTATCGTGATGAGATCCGATATCGTGATATACAATTAATCATCTAAATTGATAATAACAAGCACATACTAACTCAAAAAAATGTTTATTTTGCACTAAAGTTTAATGAGAAAATACTCTGTTTTATTTGTCAAGTATTTAATTCACATGTGGTTATTTCATATATTTATTTATTAAATGACCAGAAAACATACTGTATCGTGATACATATTGTTATCGAGATATGAAATGACCTGCAGTATATTGGAACAGAAGATTTTGGCTGTATCGCTCAGCCCTACTACAGTTTTAATATTAGTGTTTCTCTTTATCGTGGTTTTATTTTGCTGCTAGCATCTAGCCAAACCTGAAATATACTCTAATTATAGTCATTCATCTTAATTAAAGTCTTGGATCTTGTTTTTAAACCAAAAGTATGTCCTCTACTGTTGACTGTGAGCCAAGAAAATGAGAGGGAAACCAGCCAATTTAGATGAAGGAACAGACCTCAGTTTAGAGAATAAAAGAAGTACCGTAAGATTGCCTCTCAAACCATTTTCCCTCTCTGCTGCACTCACATCAAACAGCCGTGCTGTCTGAAAAGGTCAAAATCAGCTAGAATCACTTTGCTTCTTGTGAAATCTTCCACCTTCCTCTCATGGCCTAATTATTCTAAAACAAATGTGAAACAATACCACACTCACCACACAGCGCAGCTACAGAGTGGAAGGAAAAGAGTCCACTGAGAAATGAATAGATGACACTGAGGCCAAGAACTAAACCATCAGAGAAGGACATTTCATTGTACTGTTGTTACTGTTTAACAACTTCAACTATCTGGGGACAATGATTGATGATAAATTAACCTTTGAACCTAAAACTGATGCTGTTCATGCAAAGGCTCATCAGTGCATCTACTTATCAGAAGCTCAGAAATGTTAACGTTGACATCTCCTTTATGAGAATGTTTTATTCTTGTTTTATTGAACCTGTTTTAACGTTGTTTTTTACTTGTTAGTTTGGGTCACTTACCTTGAAATACAGTAACAGGTTACAAGGTGTTGTAATGTGCATAGTGCTGGCCGGTATACCGGATCAGGCTGGTCTCATAACTTGTTCGTAGCAGTGACTACAAAAATGAATGCGCTGTAATTCGTACATAACATGCATGGGGCCCAGGTTAAAACAGAACACAGAAGTAGGGATTTTAATGCAATCCCCGTGTTTTTTTTTACTAACCATACAAAGTTGTTTTGTTGCCTAAATCTTACTAAGTATATTTGCTGCCTAAACCTACCGAATTAGTCCCGTTTCACAACGTTAATCTCGTCGTTAATGACATCACGCGACTGGCACATGTATTGAAAACGGAAAACACAAAACGTGTATTATATCTACAAGCAACATACATTTTCGTATTCATGACACGTTTATGAGAATGCATTGACTGGATGAATTAATAACCCACTGCTCTTTGCTCTTTTTAACAGGGCACACAATTTGTAACACTAATAATTGTACAAACAGCATGTTTTTATATTCTGGTTTTATATTCTGACAATAGAATAAGCCCCTATAAAGTTAATCTCTATTAACAGATTCTGCATATGAATGTAGAATCGGCTATCGCCTGACGACGATTAGCTTTTTTATGACCTTTATGACCAGATATCTGTTTATAGAGGCGTCATCTCTCAACTCGAACTCCATTCTCGCATCTCAACTTTCTAATCGGACTGTAAACAATGACCGGCGCACGGAAGAGGAAGACTTGGCCTGCATATCTGCTGGCTACACCAGAAATATTGGCCGTTGTACCGAGAGGCTAAATCGTCGTCAGACCGATAGCCGATGGGTTCAGAGATTGCTATAATAAGGCCCGGTGATGCAAAAAAACAATAATACCGTAATATATTATAATCTTAAAAAATACTGTGATACACACTTTTGGTCAAACCGCCCAGCACTAATGTGCAGCACGATTGCAGGCATAAATCTAAATGAAACTCTCTCAGAGTCAGAGTCACAAAAAAAGATCCCGGTCACTCCTCGCTGACCTTATTCACCCTTTGTTCTGCAAGTTCAGGTTACTTCCTTCTGGTCGCAGATATATTCTGCCAAGATACAGGACCATCTGATTTAAGACTTCATTGGTCCCTGCTGCGATTGGTCTGTTGAATAACACGTAATCATGTGAATTGTTTGCGTGCTGCTGTGATGATTTGTGTGATTGTGTAACTGCTGGCTGTGCAACAAATTGCCCCTCAGGGATAATAAAGATTACCTTAACCTTAAATTCTATTGATGCCTGAAGGGACATTAGGTTTGTGCAAGGGGAAAAAATGAATACAGGGAACAGGGAAGTATAAAATAGAATATTACAAGCTTTGAAACAATATATGCAAGGGGAAAACGTCTAGTACATAAAGAGCAGAACTGAAATTATCTGATTTTAAAATACCTCTGGTTGAGTCTTGTTAGTCCGGCCGCCTCACACCCACACATTCTCTCATCTGTACTCCACCTCTTCCTGCAAACCCCCCCCTCTCCCTCAAACATGCCTTCCTCTTCTTGCTAATTATCAAGTGTGCTGCCTTATTCCTCCAGCAGATTGTTAAGCTCTCCAGGAGCATAGTTGACCCACTTTACAAGCAGCTCTGTAGGCCAGAACCCTGCGGATGGCTCCTTTCTCTCTTTTCAGTGAGCCCCACAACACTTAGAGTAATATTATATTATGGACATTTAACCTGCATGAGAGATGCAGTCACATAGAAAAACAGCAGTAACACAGCGATGCTGCCATATTGTTTGCAACAGAGAGCAGATCCACTTGTGAATAAACGAAATGTGGGAAAACAGTAACAAGGCTTTTATTGTTTTGTAAATTATCCCTGAGAATCAATTTCACAGACTGACAACAGCAATTACGACCCATATTGACGTTTTATTGGTTGGCGGCGCCCGCTAGTGTTTGTTGTTATTATTACAACAGAAAGCAGGAAGTCATCTAACGGAGTATTTAGAGCGAGAAAGACATTTAGGGCGGGCGGGAGGAGTGGTGGATGGATGAAAGAAATACAGGACTTTCACCCAGGAGACACTGGTGTTCGTGAACCATCTGAAAATAAAATTAAACAGCGAGTTATTTTTAACTTAACGTAACAACTGGAACTACGTCACTTTCCGCGTCATGTGACATTCCACAGCACGGGATGCACAGAAGTGATTTAATGTATGAAATATAGTGATTTTAACCCCATTTTTCTAACCCTACCAAATTGTTTTAACCTAAACCTACCGCAACAATGTTAATTTTTCCAATGTTTGTTTTTCTAACTTTCGTTTTTGTTTTTACAATGTTCGTTTTTGCAACATTTGCTTTTACAACATTCGTTTTTACCACATTAACGGCATGTTTAAAACTGTGAACATAAAGAAAAATGCCCATATGGGTCGTATTTAATCCCACTAGGGACGCTGTTTTAGTAAACACTCATATGGGTCGTATTAGAGAGTAGGAACAAACAATAAATATGGTCGTATTTCTTATTCTTATTCTTATTTATTGTTTAACAAATTCTGACTAAATTTTACATAATATTGTGGCAATTTATTGTGGCAATTTCAACATTTAATTTTGTAAAATCAAGATTAAACATCTGTACCGTGTCTTATATTTCAGCATGTCTTGCTTTGGTTTGTATTTTCACTTGACTGTGTTGTAACTGACAGAAGAGGGTCCAAATGTCAGCTGTTTGCTAAACACACAAGGCCGCTATTGTTAAAGCTGATGCCATTTTAGACTCATCTGGTAAAGTTGGAGTGCACAATCCCTGCGATGTGGTTTGCAGTCATAGTCATGAGTAGATTATTGCAAGTGTGTTTTTAAATGTAATTTGCTTTCAGTTGTTGAGTGCCAACTGATACTGTAGCTCGGGTCTAATACTGCCTGCATGTTGCAAAGTAATCACACTCTTTCACTTGTTGGTTTAATGAGGATTTAAGATTGGAATAGGATGGATTAATGGTTAGCATGTTAACGCTGTCATGCAAGTATGCTACGGTATGTTAGCATTCATATCAAAGTATAACTGAGGCAGATCAGTGGTTAGATCCTGTTAGAGCTGCATAGATTAATCGATTAGTTGTCAACTATTAAATTAATCTGCAACTATTTTGATAAAGGATTATTTGGTTTGAGTAATTTTGAGAGAAAAAAAGTCAAAGTTCTCTCATTCCAGCTTCTTAAATGTGAATATTTTCTGGTTTCTTTACTCTTCTATGACAGTAAACTGAATATCTTTCTGGACAAAACAAGGATGTCATCTTGGGCTTTGGGAAACACCGATCGATCATTTTTCACAGTTTTCTGACATTTTATAGACCAAACAATTAATCGATTAATCAAGAAACTAATCGACAGATTAATCAACACTGAAACTAATCGTTAGTTGCAGCCCTATATCCTGTAATTTACAAATGTGTTGCAATAAGTGGAAACTTGTGGATCACCAAAGTCATTAGCATTCATCCTGTTAGGAGCGTGAATGTCATTCAATAGATTCAACCAATAGATATAGTCCAATGGTTGTTGGTTATACGCATGTTGGATTAGAGCCACGTCGCTAATGTGGGTAAAAAATCTTTCCTTGTTATCAAATGAAGCTGTGGTTTTCAGCGCAGCCTATCAGAAATTAAACATGAACTTGAATTGTACTTACGTCGGCATTCAAATGAACTAAATCACAAATGTGACATTTTTATGATTGCAGCCACACCTCTCACCCAAAACACATTTGTGGCTGCATTGATGTGTGTTCAAGCTGTGCTAAAATATCACATTACATCACTCTGTTTTTATGTCATCAGTAGCTGTTAAAGGGTTTTTAATTGTGCCTCTACTATTTCATTTCTTTGTTTTGGTAAACCACATGCAGCCCTACTGAATTTGGGCTAATCTCTTGTATTCCTGTCTCGTGTCACAAACTACATCAATATTTACCCATTAAAGCAAACAGAGACAGCAGTGCATCCCATTAGCACTGCGAAGTAAATATCAGTGCCCCCGTCATGCTCAGCTTAGACACAGACAAGATTGGAATATGCAGCTCCAATTATGAACCCGCGTGTATATCCAACCCATCACTGCCGGTGTCGCCTGAAGCCTCTTCTCTTCTGAAGGTTACACCGTGTCCAACTCGTCACACTGGAGCCGCCATTAACACAGCTCCCTGTAAAAGCATGGAGTCATTCTGAAAATTTCCATCATTAGCCGTACCTCCTCTGTGCCCCCCCACCCCCCCTTCTCTTCAAAAAAAAAAAAAAAAATCAATCGCATCTGCTGCCGCACAGCTAAGCCTGCCTCATTGCTGATGGAGACAAACAGTGGGTGAGCTAAATTGATTAAGTATCCAGCTATTTTTAGAGATGATGATTTCAAAGTTTGTCTACATTGATGAAACAGTAAAAAAAAAAAAAAAACAGATCATTGAATGCATTCCTGTTCTGATGATTTACACAAAGAACAAAGAAATCATCTGCTATAACTTTGTGATAAAATAAACATGAACACGTAACCCATGCCTGCCACGGCTTTTGAAATAATGATGAAAGGGCTTCAGCACAGTCGGTGTCTGTGTGCAGCGAGCGTTTCTCACATGCCTTCAGTGGTTGTGGGTGATTAACGTGTGACACAGAACGCTGCTAAGCGTGCATATAAGAGAGCTAATTGCATATTGTGGCATATTTGCAGTAATTATCGACCCCACCCACCTCCACAGCCACCCATGCTCTATTGAAATGTTAGCCTCTTTAAGTATTATCATAACACACGTGACAGCAAAGTGTTAATCAGGAAAGGGCTTTACTTCCTTCACCCTGTGTCCCCTAACCCCCAGCTGCCTCTGTTTATTTGCTCTGCATCTGTTTAAAGTGCTTCTTTGCCTCAACAACAGAGAGGAAGTGTTTGTTTACGCACATTTATGTTCAAATAACCACTATAGGTTTCCCTGAATTCTACATATATATATATGCTAGGGCTGCTCGATTATGGCCAAAATCAATATTGAGATCACGATTATTTTACACGATTACTCATGGACTTTGGAAACATCATGCATTTATTGAAAAAAAAACAAAAAAAAACTTGTCTTTTTAACAGTGGATTTTCTTGATCTTTAAATATAATTCAACTGAAAAAAATAAGAAATAAATGTAAAAAAAAAAACAAAAAAACATAAATAAATGAAAAATATACAAAATATAAATATATACATGTAAATAAATAGGTAAAACATTTTTTTTATAAAACACTTTTTAACAGTGGATTTTCTTGATCTTTAAATATAATTCAACTGAAAGACAAATAAGAAATAATTGTTAAAAAAAAGATAAATAAATAAAAGAAATATACAACATACAACATCTAAATATATACATGTAAATAAATAGTTAAAACATTTTTTTAAAGAAATTAGCTCAAAATAGATAAAATTACCGATGTTGTGACATTAGTGTATTATCACAACCTACTGAAAACTACATATATTCAATATATGAAAATAATAAATAAACATAAATTAGACCAAAATATATTAGACCAAAATATATTAGAACCTACTGAAAATTACTAAATATATATTCAATATATAAAAATAATAAATAAAAATAAATTAGACTAAAATAAATGAGATAAAATAAGTTGCCACAACCTACTGAAAACTCCTAAACATATACTCAACATTTTTGTAAACTATATTCAACATATTCCAGTCAGTAACCGCTGTAAAGCAAAGCAGATGCGCTGGATTTCTAACACAAGACAAAACGAGAGCATCATTGTGAAACGGAATGCAGCACAATAATCGTTTTATCTCGATTATCTTGTTTTCATAATCGTTGGAAGCCAAAATCGTGAAATTTTATTAATCGCCAAGCATCTTTGTCACACCTTATTGGTGCACACCCATGTGCGGGTACGTCTATTTTTGGATGGATTCATCCGTGTGTCGATTGTCTGCTTGCACGCATGAGAATAACATGGCTCAATTTCCATTTTTATGAACAATCCAGTTACCTCTGTCAGGGAGACTGATGGAGAGAGGTCTGCTGGATCAATGTCATTGTGCCTCTGGCATTTCAAGGAGCTTGTCCGCTGCTTCCTTTGCTTCCACTCCCTCCACAACACACTCACACAGTAACAAGCACAAATACATACACTTACACTTTGTCACACACGCACTATTTCTCACAGGTTCACATTTCTCTCTCACTGTTTCTCAGCCATCAGTAGACAGGATAATATTCTGACATTTGACAGGCCCATCAGCATGTTTCCTCCTCTCACTCTACAGACAGCCGGCCTGCAGAGACCCAAACATAACCTTGAGCTAACTTAACCTTGAGCTAAATGAGCTACTTAAACAGACCCAAGAGGTTCCTCCCATATTTGCCGGTCGTAATGTAAGCCACGGGCGCTCCAGCACGTTAGCAAGAACCTGAAAACGAGAACAAACTTGGCGCTAAAATGTTTGTTAGAAAAATATGGTAGCAATAATTAGATAAGGCCTTAAAAAAAATCCTCTTTAAAACAAACTACAAAAGACAAAGGAGTTTTGTTTTTATTTTAACAATAATAATGATTAACGAAAGCAAAGAATTTCTCTATTGGGATTAATAAAGTGTGACTTTCCAAAGCTAAAGGATTAAGTAGTTTAGCTGCTAACTAGCCAGCAACAAAATGAGTATTGTTTAATTTAACAACTTAATGTTTCATCTACACACTCCTGTCACAGCGTAGGAAAGCACACCGCTATCACCAGATTAGTGACAACTTTGTTTGGCTCATTTGCTGTAACCAGTGAAGCATGAAAGCATGATGGAATTAGCAAGCTAGCTAACTAGCCAGATGCCCGCTAGCTCCACGCGGACCTCCGTGCTGCGTCAGCAGCAAACAGTTTCAGGAAGCCGGGCATGACAGCAAGCAGGTGGGCAGGTCTCAGGTCTGTGCAGCAGAGCACCGAAATAAACATCAGCGACACTATGTTACTGTTAACTACGGGAGCTCAGGGGGTTCTGTTCCGTCATTACCCAAGTTAAAGTGAAAATCGTTTTTTATTTTTAGTTATTTTTAATTGATAAAATTGATTTATCGCCCAGCTCTAGCACTAATAACATGGTAATAGTGGTGTAATAAAGAGGTAATACTTACATAATACAATTGAATTACCAAAGTAATAACCAGGTAATAACAATGGGTGTATTTGAGTAATATTATACTGACATTTATAATAAAGGGGCAAAAACAAAGGGTAATAATGGAGAAATGCATTTAAAGATAAGAACAGGGAAAAACTATTTAGTAATAGTACAGTAATATTTTGGTAACAATATGGTAACCTGTTAACAATAAAATGGTTATATGGTGACATTAATGGGATAAAAACCTGATAATAATAAGATAATATAGGTTGATGTTTTCACTATATTATAGGCTACTATCAGTGTAATATCTTCAAAATGGCATCAAACAAGATTGGTCACTTTTAAAGCCCCAGCTGTTATTTTTGTCAGAACTGCTTCTCTCACCCACACAGAAACACACACACACACACACACACACACACCATTTGGCGCAGGCTTTTATCCAAAGTAGTAAGAATTATGTGCAGTGGGGGAGGAAGCAGTAACGCTGCCAGTGTTTGTGCTCCTCTCTCCCCATTGAGCTGTGCAGCACCACATGGAGCACACAGATAGATAAATCCTCGAGCAGTGTACGATTAATCAGAAATGATGGTGGCTATTAGACAATGTCAGGCAAATAAAATGTGTTCCCCAGATTCTTGTTGATGTCAGTGCAAGAACACAACTTGCCAAATTAACCCCCCCACCCCTCCTCTGGGCTTTTATGATAAACAGCACAAAGATAGTCACGCAAAGTGTAACGTCTTTGGATTTGACTGTCAAAAAAGAAGAATTCATCCCCATTCATCACGTGCATGTCTAAGAGCATCTTAAATATTTCAAAGATGTGAAGCATACTGCAACAACCTGATGGCAAGCTTTATGTAGGTGTCATATAATCCATATATAATGTGAAAGGATCCTGCAAAGAATATTCAAAGACACAAATATATTAGGCCTAGGTATTGTGCATTTGTGCATATTCCATAAAAAAAACTATTCCGGTATCAGTGTTTACTCAATTATTTAGCAAGGTGCATTAACATATCTGTTATTTCTCTGAGAGTGCTGCACAATCAATAACGAGAGTCTGCTTGTGCTGTTCTCTGTTTCTGCAGTTAGTCAGATAAATCACAATCTGTCAGAAAAGAAATCGGAGATCCATAAATATAGCCACACTTTGTTGGATCCACAGTGTTCCACTGTTATTGTACACTGTTAACAGAGAAACTCTCTGATAGGCCTTTAACACCAAATTAGCTCTGGTTCTTGGACAGGATTTTTGGAACCTTGCTGCTATCTAGCGAAACCAGCTCGCGTTTACACCAGTTGTGAGCAGAACCATTGTAATCAAGGATGTGTCGTCAAAGTTTCAGTTTGCACAACGGAAGTAAACCCGATTAGCAACTAGAGATGTGAGAATGGAGTTGGAGTTGAGAGACGATGTGTCTATAAACAGATATCTGCATGTGGATGCTGATAAATAACAACATAAAGGTAATAAAATGCTTAAACGTTGTCAGACGATAGTCAATGGGTTTCGAGATTGCATTGTGGCCAATGTGTTGTGCCTCTTTTGCTCTCAACACTGACTGTTTACCTTTGGGTTTGCTTTCAATATTTGGATGATGGCTGGTGCTAATTTCCAATCCTGATCTCATTAGGGCTAGGTAGTGCCTACAACTTCACGATACAATACGTATCACGATAAGGAGTACACGATACAATACATATCGCAATGCACGTTGATTTTGAATAATGACCATGTCCTCCTACTGCTAGCGACGCTATATTAGTAAACACTCGTATGGGTCGTATTAGAGAGTAGGAACCACAGACTGTATATAGAGATGGACAGTATAGGTCCATGCAGTATAGGTCATAAGTCCCGCCTCCTCCATGTTAGCGGATGGGACATGAGCCAAACTAAAAACTCAAAGTACACGTTCAATACATTTTTCCCAAAGATGGTTTCTGTCATTTGAGGTCATTCTTATCACGCTGATGTTTGTTCAAGTGTATAAAAATTTCGGTGAAACGTCATTATTGACATCTGTTTTTGACTCGTGATTGGTCGGGCAAGTGTATGGGCGGGACTTCGATGCCGCCCGGTCACTACTGCGCAGACTGTGGTTGCAAAATTACAAGATGGCGGCGCCCGTATCCAGGATATTTTGGCTTCACTTTTGCACACTGTGAGGAACTGGAAATGTGTCGTCCATCTTTATATACTGTCTATGGTAGGAACAAATGGCAAATATGGTCTGGAGGACTGTGATATACACAGGATCCAAAATTAACTTTTTTGACCACCGACCAAATGGCTAATGAATGTTCAAATTTTTACCAGCAACTAAATAGATTACCATTGGGTTTTTTTTGTCTACTCTAATCTACTCACCACTTGTATATTTTACCAGCATTTGGCTGGTAAACACTGCTAATTTTGGACCCTGTATACACACATATATATACAGTATATACACATATGAATAGTTATGTCTCTGAGTGGCAGTGGAGAATGGGCTCACAGGGTCCTTTCCTCAGAGGTGAGTCTTGTACTTGAGCTGACTGTTAAACAACTAGCACTACTGTACATCACGCTGCAGGAACAAAGCAATGCACAAAGCTTCCCATCTCCTGACCTTAAGTCTAGTGTGTGTGTGTGTATGTGTATGTGTGTGTGAGTGTGATTTTGTGTGTGTGTTCCTTCCACCGTGTATCGGTGTGTGTGAGGAGAGAGTGCCTGCAGGGGTGTCAGCGGAGGTTTAAGATATTCAGCTTGCTGTCAGCACCGACACATTTCTCCCTCTGCACCGCTGCACAGATATGCAAATCCAGCCTCCTCAGAATGCAGAGCACCAGATCAGCTTCAATTTATTCCATTCTGCACTCACCCTCCCTCTCTGTTCTTCTCTGTTTCCCCCCCACCTCCTTCCCTCTCCGCTGTCTCCATTCTGTCTTTGGTTTTCTGTTTGGTCTTAGCTGCTCTGTTCATGGCATATGCCCCCAATGAGGAATTGTGTGGAGGTGAGAGGATTTCTACTGAGTCTAGGCTTAGTGCAAAGAAGCGCTTCATTCTTTCAATCTAGTACACGGTACAAGAGGTACAAGATTGCCTGAGTGTGTGTGTGTGCATTAGAGCACATATACACACATATGTGTGTTTGTTTTATTCTTGGCGTTGTCGAGGATTGTTTGTGCAACCCATTCTCATAAACAGGTTGTACAATCAATAAGAAAATGTATGCACAACAGCTTGTAGATATAATATGTGTTCCGTGTTCCAGTTTGCAGCTATAATACGTGTTCCATTTTAAATACATGTGCCGGTCGTGTGATACACACGTCATCAACGTTGCGATTAACGTTGTGAAACTGGATTCATTTGGTAGGTTTTGGGAACAAAACGACTTGGTGTGTTAGTAAAAAAACGCGGGGATTGCATTAAAATCCCTACTTCTGTGTTCCGTTTTAAATACATGTGCCGGCATGATACACACGTCATTAACGGTGCGATTAACGTTGTGAAATGGGACTAATTCAGTAGGTTTAGGCAACAAAACGCCTTTGTATGGTTAGCAAAAAACCACATGGATTGCATTAAAATCTCTACTTCTGTGTTCCGTTTTAAATACATGTGACGGTCGCGTGATACGCACAGACTCGAACTCCGGTCTCCTGGGTGTGATCGAGCCAACCCACCCCCCCACTCACCCAGAGCGTGTATTTGTGTCTTTTAAACCTGGGCCTCGTGTCTCACAATGACGTGCGTTCTGTACGAATTACAGTGCATTACTTTTCGTAGCCATTGCTACGAACAGGGACTGAGAGCAGCCTGGTTTGTGCTGTGCACATGCAACAACGTGCCTCTCCCTCTCCTCTGGTTAATTACCAGTGATAGAACAGCGACAGCCTACATTGCTAGTGGTGAAACACAATTAGTCAGTTGCCAAGCTGCTCTCAAAAAGGCTATCTCACCAACACACAGTGTCATCAGTAATCTAGTCTCAGCATAATCTAAATGCCAATGTCTATCCTCTGTGATCCATCCCCAGCCCACACTACATTTACATTCTAATTAGATGTGGCCAAGGCCGCTTTATAAGGACCCTTTTTAATAACACAGCTGCATTCACCTTTTCAGAGTCCCATCGCGGCTGTAAAAAAAAAGTGGGCTACACTTTATATTTTGTCCCTTTGACATTGTGGCTACTGAGGATTTAAGTAGCTTTTTAAAGCCCTCGGCGCCCGAGTGTGTGTAGCCTGACAAGAGGTTTTCTTGTCTCTCGAGGACGAATTGTAAATGGAATTGTAAGAAATGGAGATGTGGTGTCAAAGCAGGGATAAAACGCTGACACTATACACATCACACTCAATTTGTCCATAATCAAGCATAAAGGACATGTAATTGTAGTCCTAGTAGGATTGCTTTTAACATTTGTTTGAATAAGGACTTTATTTTCCTAGTATTTTATGTTATAACTGTGGTCCTAAACAGTGATAACATTAATAATAAATGTACTGTTTTAATTGCAATTAAGAGCGGCAACTAATGATTATTTTCCTTAATGCTTAATCTGCTGATTGTTTTCTCAATTCGCTGAGTGATTGTTCTGAAAATCAGAGGGGAAAAGTGACTGAGTAACAAACAATGAAACAGATAGTAATACAAGTAATGTAAAGAGAATAAAAATAGAATAACAATAAAATAGAATAAAATGTAAATAAAATTTAAATTAAATAAGATAAATAAGATAAAATAGAATCAATTCAAATAAGATAAAATAGATGTCTTTTTTGTCTAACAAACAGTTCAAACTAAAAAAGCTATTCAGTTATTTATCCTAAAAAAGTATGAAATCTTGCAAATATGCTAAACTGAAATGCTGAAAAAACGATTTAAATGATTAATGACTGATCAACATAGATCCATCTTCAATTATTCAACTAATTGCTTCCGCTTCATTTGTAATGCACTGTTTATATAAAGAAAAATCTCAGTTACATTTTAAAAAACAATTTCAGAAACATCTTCAATTCCTAAACAATGAATCCAGCCCGTCCTGGTTTCACTCTGTTGGATTAACATTGTTATCCGAGTGTAATTATCAGTTCTTTTTTTTTATAATTCTGGTGTATGAACACTCTCCTTTTCTAATTTGCTGTGATTTGACAGCTGTTTAAACAACATGCAGTCCGAGAGAGTTTGGAGTCGCTGTGACGTTGGTGACAACACGTTGTTCTAACAAGAAGATATTACAGGAGCTGATGTGAAAGGAATAAAACATCTTCTGGGTGACTGCCCTCATTTTCACTCTTGTGACTGCTTCCTCGAGGGTGGTGAGAAGTCTGATTGGGATACGAGATTTTCTCATCACCGGCGTTTTCATTGCAAAACTGACGATGGTTGATTTTACCAGCTGAGAAGATTACAGAGGAGAGAAGATTGGCAGTTTTTCTCACAAACTGTGCAGCTGTCAAGAAACATCAGAATTGAATGTTTAACTTGTTTACGATTATTTAGCCTCTGGGGGCAGCGGCCATGTTTTCTGGGCTTCTGGTGTAGCTCGTTTGAGTCGCTCCTGCTCCCTGCGGATGTCCGGGCCAGGACTTCCTCTTCCGTGCGCCGCTCTTTGTTTGCAGTCCGACTAGCAAGAGTTGCATACGGCCCCGGGAGAATCACCAACTCCTGTCACTTTTTAAAAAGGCATTTGTGTAATCTGACTTTGAAAGCAATTTGTTTTTTTTATTATGCAAGTCGAATGTTTCTCCACACAATACAGAAACATCGATACTTATTGTAGGTGTTTTAGGTCCAGACTAGGGCTGCACGATATGAGGAAAATATGCGATACGCGATAACATTGTTGAATATTGCGATAACAGTCATAAGACTCGTATCAGTTCTGCCTTTCTTCTGCTTTCAGTATACAACAAACTGCTTGTTGAATTTAACAAAAACTGAAAGGTAGTTATTTCTGACATTTTATTGAACAAATTGAACATTGAACTAAACACAAAAGGCAAGAAAAAAGAATGATAGTTACATTTTAAAGAGCAGTTTTTTACTGATACTCTCTTTCAACTAACGCAAAAAATCCCAGAGTGTCTTTCGTGATATGTTGCAGTCTTTCGCAATGTGTTTATTGCGCTAGTTAATATTGCGATAAACGATATATTGTGCAGCCCTAGTCCAGACAACATAATTTCGAGCGCCCCGCCTCTTTAGCTCCTCACCCGGACTGTTTGCCTGCATACAACTGAAGTAAGTCCCGCCCCCGCTCAAACGTGATTCGTCAATACTACTCAGACTTAGGGTTGCCAGGTACCCATTAAAAAATTAGAACCGATTAGAACAGAATCCAACTAACTTTAAATTGACTTATTTTAATGAAACAATAAAAGTCAAAGTAAGCTCTGAAAATAACAGTGAATAAATGAAGCTGCACAGATGCTGCGAAAAATTACATTTTGAAACTTTTTTCAACTCATTTTCAGTTCTTATTTATAAAGGAGACAAAAAAATATGGGGGGAACAATAATATAATAGTAGTTTTTTAATATGTTAAGAGAAAATTATATGAGTATTGGTATCACCGGTACCACAACGGGTAAATACAAGTTTTCCAAGGGCTGGCTTGACAATCTCAAATATAAACTGGATGACGAAGGATTCCAAATGGGAAAAGAAAGTTAGATGCAAACTTTGTGTAAAATCGTTCGACATCTCCAACATGGGGAGGCGGCAATTGTAAGCCGAGGACAAAAGCACTGTCGTCTTTTACGCAATCTACCAAGAAGATGGGAAAAGTGTGGAAAATGTGTAACCCTGACATTCATACATGACCCTTTAGCTTTGGAACAACTTACCTGGACCATGTTTCTTTAGAACAAAACTGAAAATCCCTTTTAGAAACTTGTAACTGATAACTAGTCAGATTTCTTATTATGTTCAAGTTGGTTAAAACAGGCTTTTTGAGAGTCTAATATGGCTTCTGAATTCTTCTGTGTGGTCTAATGAACTTAGAGCCCTCATGGATAATGCATGACCGAGTGTAGTGGTATAGGGAAAATGGAAATCCAAAACAGTTGTCTTCACTGAATCCATTTCTGGAGACTTCTCTGAGTTTGTTATTACGCATGGCCACTTACAAAGATTGTTAAACTCAGATTGTTCAACCAGTAAAGGTTTAACCATATTTACATTCTAATATAAGCAAATGTACCGCAGATATATGGAGAAATGCACATTTAAAACAAAGATACTATGATACTTCAGAAACTGTCTGCAGTCTGTGTATCAGAAGGCTTTCAAATCTGAAGTGCCGTAAGCTTTGTCTGTATTACACTGGCACTACACTCAGTGTGTCTATCTTTAGTAGAGCGTAAAGCCAGAATAGTGGATTGTGAGGATAGTCTGTAGTTTAATCCAGTAAGTGAATTAGAAATTGAATTTGTTTAAGCAACATGCCGGAGTCTTTATATTCTCCAGGATCTTAGTCAGGAGGAAAACATTAATGCTTAGACACAGTTCTGTGGGGAAATGCTAAATAGATCCATAAAGCACAGAGGGTCCCTGCCCATGATCCTACAATATATTCATACTTTAAACAAGAAGTGACACAGTGCACAGAATTGATTAGATTTTCATCTGTAGCGCACATGTTGTCTCCAGCTGACTTCTCTGTTTTTCCCGTTAGCTTATGAATGCAAATCAGAACCCGGTGGCCATGACAATACAATCTACTTGAAAGAAAAAATAAAAATAAAAACATGTGCATTATTTCACACCACATACAGCCTCATGAGGTGATGGAAAATCTGATTGAACCACCGCTGTGTAAGCAAACTAGTCACAGGGCATTTAAACACGCAAGAACATGGTCACATGACGTATCATTTTGACCAGACGAAGCTCGATGAGAAAGCTAGCTGCAACTGCATCATTCCAAAGGGATATTCTCTCTAAAATTGTATAGTTTCTTTCGGTTTAGGTTTCTTTAGGTTTCTTTCTTTTGAAACTAGGGATGCACCGATACCAAGTACAATTACAAGTAGTTACATTTTGGTACTTGCCGATACCGAGTACCGATACGAGTATTAAGGTTGTTTTTTTTTATATACCGGTGCCAAAACGATACTTTTAAAACAGAACCTGTGCCTGAAAGAATTCTTTAAAAAGATACATTACATGGTATCAAGAGTAATGTAGGCCTAACTGTCATATTATGTATCATTAAGGCCATATGATCAAATTTAAATAACTTATAGTCAATTGGGAACAAACTGATGGCAGATGGGTTCTTTACAACAGCTTGAGTTTCTCAGAGTTCACAAGTTTACCTGAACGCACCACAAATTAACGAGGTGCAACTGAACGCACCGTTAAGTTCCGTCAGTGGCCGGCACGTGTTTGTTGTTTGTTTTTATAACTCACGGAAGACAAATGTTGCCACAACGGTGACTTCAGGGACGCAGGAGGATTTTACAGTTCTGATGTTTCTCCGTCATCTCCAGCAGTGGCCGTGCTGTTTGGAAACGTAGCCTATATAGCTGCAGGCTAACTGTTAGCGGTAAGCTAACCTTCGCTATGTCTTTACACGCAGACTGTTGCACGTTCCGTCATTTAGAGTGAAATACAGCCACGTTAGATCATTTAGCTTTAACGCTGTAACGTACCCAGTACCCAGCCGTAGTTTGCAGTCTGCTCTACTTTTGTCATCATCTTTTATTTAAAATATCCCCACATCATTGCTCCTCTGTCTACCTGCTCAACTGACGAGAGGTGAATGTCACATTGCCGTTAAGGGCATCAGTGCAGTAGTATCGGAGTAGTTTTACGAGTACAAGTACATGAGCACAGTATTGGACCCGATGCTGGTATCTGTATTTATGCTGTGTTCCAGCTTCATTTACTCTGACTCAGTAACATCTACACTGATGCTGACACCTCTGCAGAAATCCCACAAGTGTTACCTTTATTAAGATACCAAGATTATTCATATAGACCTTGTAGTTGCAGAGATAAACTCTCTTCATATTTGGGCTTGGTGAATAAGTGGTTAAATAGCTCTGAAATCTATTGTTAAAAATCCAGAGATTTATTTGCAAAACATCTGTAGATACTTAGAAGAAATGTGTTACAATATGTGAAGTATTTCCCATGATGCTTTATCAACACTGCTGGGCTCCAGCCTTCTCAATAACAAACTGTTCTGCAGCACCAGCTTATTGTAAGAGCATCTAAGAGAAGTGATTGATAAGCTCCTATTTTCAAGAATCACTCGTGGCTGCAGGGCAGCCTCTGCTCTCTCTGTTCTGTTCTCTGAACATCGGCACAGCCAACTCCCAGTAACTGATGGACCTTCGTGCTCGGTCATTACAGGTTTCCCAGTAATTGTGCTTGTAAATCCAGAGCCAGTGTTTCTTTCAAAGTGGTTCTGTTTAACTAACGGCGCTCTTCAAAAGAAAGGGTCAGGCATCGATGGTGCTATGACAGAGTAGGACATGTAACACATGGCTTCCAGAAGGAAGATCCATCTGCTCATTCGTTTGGTATTTAACAAGAACTGGTATGTGAGCAAATCTTTAAAAAATCTCACAATCTCCTCTTCTGCTACATTATTTGTTCATAAGAATTAGCCGGTTGCCGCGTCGGTTACTTCCTGCCAAAAGTGGCTTAAGTGAAAAATAACTTGATCTTCAATAATCAGCTGGAATAACAAATGTTGAAATTTGGTCCTGCAAGATTCCCTTGCAGTCACTTTTACTTGTTACCATGTTGTGCCAGTAAATGAAGTAAAGTGAGTGCGCACTAGCCCTTAAAGCCAGACTCAACTTTAATTTAAGTTTATTTATAATGCAGCGTCACCCAAAGGAGTATTTAAAGGATTATGTATAACTTAACAACTGTGTAGCTTTTGATGAACAGCAGCCACTGTGGCCACAAGTGGCAATTATGGGATAATGTCAAATGCTTGAATTGAGTCCTTAAGCAGTGTAAAGAGCATAAAGTGAGCAAACTGACAGCAATATTTTAATGTTAGTTTACTAACATTAGACACCCAAAGTGACTGGTTCTACCCAGTGAGGCTGTAAACCTTCAGTGAGCTGGATGCCTTTTATTGCTTGTGAGTTCAAGTTTTCATTTGCAAGAGAATAAAAGTGTCATTTCATCTTTAAAAAGGTACAAAGTCTTGCCAACAACCCACATTCAGTCTAGGTTAGTCTAGGGACGATATGTAAATATCATGTCATGATTATCCTGGCCAAAATATTTGTGATTCATGATATTATCCCGATAATCTTATGTCTATGTTACTCTATTTGCGCGAATTAATTACATATAAAGTCAATGTGAAGATGCAATTAGACGCGAGTTCTGGTCAGGAGGCGCGAATGACGCGAATTCGCTCATTTGCTTCAGCTGAAAAATCTGAACTCGCAACGTGAGTAATCGTGCAGATGAAGCGAGTCAAAATAAAAGATTCCAGCGTCCAAACTCGCGCGAATTAAGCGAGCAGATTATTTTATTCTCGTCTGGTCTGAAGACAACATTAAAAAGGCACTGAAACACACTGGACTCACTTTACCTTACATGTTGTCAGGAAACTAATATTTTTGTTGCATCACAGATCAGATACATCCTTTTTTAGTAAAAAACAAACGAATAATCTTAAATAAGGTCATC